>CM068827.1:90823872-90892066 GCA_028554795.2 Sinohyriopsis cumingii | reverse complement strand
CCTAAGTCTTCTATTTAGAGGACAATATTTAGACAAAATATAATGACAGATTATAACATTGCTATAAACTGGGAAGCTTTGTTACTTAATAACGAAGTTAAAGACATATTATCACAGTCAGATTAATTCAATTCAGATGTTATGAAATAACGCATACTTGTTGTTTTACATGCACTTCAATTGTTTAGATATTCGTGTGGCCTTCCCATATCATTGCCACAATCTTAGGAATCGGATAGATTATTATATGAAAGAAATTGTATAGAATGACACAGTTTAATCATGAGATTTGAGAATTGTATTTCCTTGTAAGGACTGTTGGTAATAAGAATTGGCGTAACGGCTGGGTGGTACAGTCAAATATCAGTTATTGTACGTAATGAGTTTAAAGCTATGTATTATTAACTTTAAAAGTCTGTAATTTAAATGTTCGGGAGAAAAATGTTTTACGGAAAATGTATTTATATGTATTTTAAGCGTAATAGAGCACGGCATTGTGATAGTAGTTAGCTACTGCATTGTAATTATTTTGTTGCATGAGGACTAGTCAAGATGTAACGAGCGTTACATTTCTGTATACACTGGGCCTTGCGTACAATGGACGTGCCTATCATCACGATACCAGCTAACGGGGGGCTGCCATATTGGTCTTCTTCCAATCAACTTGAGTCTTAAATCTCGTACATTTTGTCTTCAGCCCATTATTAGGATCCCAAGAAAGTGGATGGAGATTTAAACTTAAGATTGGATTTATGGCTCCAAATAGAGATTATAAATTGTGATAGAGTGCTCCGGTGGCCTAAATGGATAGAGCGTCCGCCTCGGATGCGAGAGGTCGCGGGTTCGAACCCCGATCAAGTCATACCAAAAGACTTATAAAAATGGTACTAGCAGCTGCCTCGCTTGGCGCTCAACATTAAGAGGTTAGTGTTGAGACTGGTCGGCTTTGTGTCAGTATAATGTGACTGGGTGGGAGATTATGCTGGATGACTGCTCGTGATAACCCCAGTGCTAGACATCACTATCAACTGCCAAGGTCTAGATGACATAACCAAATGACGGAAAATGGTTATAGTTACGTTGAAAATCTAAATCACACACACACAAACACACACACACATTGTGATGGCTGGACTGGACAGTTGATTATACAAATACATCACTGTGATATGCACTAAAAATGAAGTCCTACACGACATTTGTTTCGACAGACTTTCCTTAAAAATAATTTTGTAAGTTATTTTTCATAGACATCCGTCATCGTGGTCCTATTTTCAATTTGCCTATACAGCTGGTTGCAACTTCAACACTACAGAAACACAGATAATGCAACATGAGATGTAAACTTGTACACCGAGAGCGTAGGTAACGCAGATGGATGTATCAAAATCGTACCCTGCTTGACGAACCAGATGTCAACTTGTACAGCGAGAGGCATAGGTAACGCAACAGAAGATATCATGGCTACTCACGGACACTTGGAATATCTCCGTGCTGTCATGAACAAGACCGAGAGATCTTTCTTCAAGACAGTTATAAAATTTTGAATTAAGTTGATCTTCATAGAGTACAACTAAATGTTTGAAGTTTGCATTAATAAAGAATAATAACTACTTATTCTTTCCTTGCTACATTTCTAAAAATATTCAGTGTATTGCCGTTTGTTATAAATATGTAATGGATTATTCTATTCTTCAGTTTTGTAATGACGTATTTGAAGCATAGTCAGACATTACACAGAAAACACTAAAAATTAGAAGACACATTTTTTGTATACAATATGTCAATTGTAAAGAAATTTATTTTAGATTATGCTAAGCCATTAATTACTAGACTTTCCTTAAAAATAATTTTGATAATTCGCTGCAGAAATATTTGTTCATTGCCCTTAATGGACATCGTGTCAACATTATTACATTTCAGGAAGGTTTCGACGCTTGCTTGGTCTAGTGATAACAATGGTCGTATCGCATGCAGGCGAGCAAAGCTCAAATCCTACAATGTGCATATATTTCCTTTACATTGAATTAGGAATGTGAATTATGTTACTACTAATTCTTTCTGTGTGAATATACACAAAACACAGCAGATCATAAACCGTTGACATTATCGCGAGGGACACCGAAAGAAATCTGATAGCCAATCCGTTTCAGAATAAACAAAAAAGAAAAATTGCTTGCTCCGAGCAAATAATGGATATATTTCATCTCTTGGGCGAAGATTCGAGAATTTTCACCCACTTGATGAAATATATGCGTGATTCACTCTTTTGAAGCAAATATTCTATATATAATAGCTAGATGAGTTTACTTAAATATCTTTGATACTATCCGCTCAACGCGAACAATAGAAAATATTTGAAACACTCTTAGTATAAGATTAATTTTTCTTGACTTCGAAGTACTCAAAACAAGAAATGCAAGGGAGATGTTTTATATATTGGATAATAAAGAAAGATTTTATAACAATTTAACTGAGCAAAAATTAATTTTGTTTATCGTACAAAAGGAACACTGCTACTGATAATATAATACAAGAAGAAATTAAATTAATATATTCTCTTTTTAACGAGTTTCATAATAAAGAAATTTAATACCTTCGTTTTAAAATTGTACAAAGGATACTTGTGACGAAAGTATTTTTAAGAGAGTTTGAATTACTGAAAATAATGCGTGAATTTTGTAATAGAGAAAGCTAATTTATTTCACATTAATTTCCTCTTGCATTAAACTTTTAGAAAAGCATGACAAAAGTGTTTTTTTGTTTTTTGTTTTTAAATAAATAGACACTGTAAACATTCACTATAACGCTGCAATTTAACTTAAAGATTATAGCCTGTAGTTTTAAGAATACAAAGTTATTAAATGTCTTTGTACTTTTATAAAACATTACATATACCAAATAAAACATTACGTATACCAAATAAAACATTACATATACCAAATAAACCATTACATAAACTAAATTAAACATATACCAAATAAACATTATACATACAAAATAAAGCAATATGTATAGCAAACAAAACATTACATATACCAAATAAACATATATAAAAAGTACATATAACAAATAAAATATTACATATACCAAATAAAACATTACATATACCAAATAAAGCATTTCACATACCAAATAAAACAAATACATGTGCATTGATCTTTCACATGTATTCATAAACCACATTTAATCAGAAATGTAGGTATAAAGAAAAAAAAACTCTTGTAAAAAAATTTACATGATATATAATGTCTTCAATCAACATGACTTTTATCTTCTGAGCAAGTAATTTGATATAATATATTATGCAAACTTATTGAAATGCTAAATTGCATACATGTGAATTTTTCGGGAAACTTCGGACATTTTAAAAAGATATATACATGTTGTGACTTTGAAAAGTTATGAATCTGTGTTGAACTTTCTTGCTTCATTTAACAGTCAATTCTGCATAACGTGTATTTTGGATTATTCATTGTAACTGATTATGCGAGATACGCCTTCAAAACATCAAAATAACTTGAAAAAGAAACATACAGGAAAAATATCCATAAAGAGGCAAATGAATGAAATTGCATATATTCATAGGATTCGTCTTTTTTCGTTCAAGAGTAGACCTAAGACGACGTTCCAGGCCGTTGCATATGCTTTATCAGTATCGGCACCGTCTTTACAATATTAGTTTGTTGGCTTAAATGTTGCATATTTCCTGTATATCATCGGCTCTATAAGATACTTCTTCAGGTTTTTCTTCCCATCATGCATTCTGATCACTATACTCTTTATAAAGAATTTGCAATTAGGTTACAGACAAACATTCTTCATGTTACTCCATTCAATAAAGGCAACGAAACTTCATAACAAAGGCATGCGCTTTCATGTAGTTTAATGACCCATGAGCTAAGCTGAGAAAAATGGTTTATCTTTTCAATTAATTATTTACATACATGGATACGCCCATCTGTATCATTGTCGTCTATACTCTATACAAAACCATCAGTTGGCTCAACAGTCGAAGTAGATGAAACAATTTCAGGATATAGCAAAGCTGACTTCTCGCAATGATTCAAAGAAGGTTAGAGAGTTAGCCCTGTTATGTAGATAACTTATCATTATATTTTTTCAAATGTTATGTTTTCTATCAGCGGTCTGAACAGTTTTTTCTTCAATATTCTTGGTATTACTGCATTACTGTATAAAACTTCGGCAAATCTGCATATTTAAACAGCTTTTATTTTTGTAGACAGTAGAGCATGGGTATATGGTCCATATTTGAACATACGCTTAATTTGTCCAATAATTTTTAGTACCCAACTATTGCATGAACCAGACAAGTTCAATTAAACAACTGAAATATATACATGATAAGCTATGTGTATGACAATCCCAATCCATTATTAATAGTATAGTGCACATATGCTGTTAAGTCTCGCCAGTGACTCTAAATCATTGTGTTTTAGCCTCTAGTACAGGACCTCACGATCATAGATGTTTATCACTAGAACATTCATTCTGTCATGACTACAGTGCAGAGTTTTATCTTGGCAACCAGCTAAATATAGATTGTGGATGAGCCATAGTATTCAAATTATGACATGGCAAGACTGAACACATTAATTAACACACGACATGCTTAAACAAATTAGAGAACGTCATACTGTTTAATATGGTAATAATAAATTTGTCTTGAAAGAAAACAGACGCAAATTTTGAACAAACAGTTTTACGCATGGATGGGTGTTTTATCTATGTTGATTGGGCATTACTTTCACGCCTCAGTATTAATGATAATGGTCTGAAAATATATAATAATTAACTATATGATGTGCACATGCAATCTCTAATAAGTATTGTCTATCATATGTGAAAAAATATTTTGAAGAATGATTAGAACAAAATAATATCTTTTTCGATTTTGCCACAGAAGCATTACTTATATATTGACTTATTCGGTCTATTATTTTCGCTTTCAGTATATAAAGTAGATACAGGGAATAAATGTATGGTCTATGCAACATGTTTATGAAGAATACATAAAACGCATGACAAGCACATCTGGAAAACAGGCACACAAAAATGAGACGTAATTGAAAATGCAAAATAAGTGGAAAGTCCAGTCATTTAATGATCATTCTGGATTGAACGTTACAACAATGGTCTTTGTCAAATGCAAAATTTGCGATTTCATGCTTGCTGCTTAGAATCCAGCGCTTCAGATCAAGGAGAATGCATGTCGTGAGTTGTTCATAGCTGTTAAATTACTACTGCATGGGAACATGTGTGCTTCATAAAACAATTTATAAATGATTAGAAACACCGGGACAGGAGCAAACGCTGAGGTTCTTGTAATCAAATGAAGCGATCACTTTTAATTAGATCACATATTATACACATGTATATCACAAATACATGAATATGCATATCACATTTGGGAAAACTTATACAGACAAATACATATGTTTTAAGGCACTAAGGCATAACCACAAAATGAAAAGATCGCGACAGCACTCATCAAAATGAACAATAAGAAAGCAATTGTATTGAATAAGTTAATCAATTATGAATACATACATATAATTAAAGCATCAACTTGAAGTCGCAGTGAAATGTATGAATAGATGCGTGCAACTTAAAGTATACAAAGACAATAAATATGTTACGGAATGACAATTTCGTGGTGCTCTTCAACCTCTCAAACAGACTCTGTCATCCCAGAACAAAATATCTGAATCATTGCAATCTTCACCCCATGGGATGCATATTGGAGCACCGGCAGTAATGTGGGAAGGAGACAGGTACGAAACTGACTGGCGGACTGGTTGCAACTCGAGGATCGTAGACCAAAACCCACTGGAAATTATTTGAAGCAGCGCACGAAATACACGACGATGTCATGTTGGTCCTATTAAGGAAAAGGGCAAAAGTATTAGTTACGAAAGTATGGACCCGTATATTGGCACGAATATGACTTAAACATAAAAACTACACATAATTATTTACACAGGAAATTGTGTCATGTCGTTGATATGAAAACATTTGTAGTTCCAACAAAAAAAAGTCGTTCCTACCTTTAGCTACATCTTTTCATAAAAGCTGCTGTTGCGAATCATGTCGTTTGTATAATTTTACTACTAGCATTTATAAATCAAATTAATCTCGTGTATACGAAATAAGAGTCTGATGTGCATACTTATTCCAAGTCTGTATATTTTGATATTGTGGATATTCTAAACAGTATTTCCCAGCAGTCCTCGGTAATGTAGTTGGGAGTTTATGCGTCTGGCAAAGTGTAAGCGGAAGTTTATGCGTCGGTAAAGTGTGACCGGAAGTACATTCTTCCCGAAAATGGCAGAGTCGAAAACCAGTACACTTCATAGTGAAAATGCTATCTCACTAATCCTCTGTCTCGAAAAACTGATTAATAACCTGGCCCCGTATTCAGAACACTCTTCAGCCTGAGTGCAGACTCAAACTCAGTGTATGAAAACTGATAATTCTAATACGCTTTATCATACTATTGTTTTTCAAGATTGCAAATTTATTTAAATTGATAGTAATGTTGAATTTGGACAATTTGTTTTGACAACATGAATTAATCATATGTTTATGACAGATGAAAATTTAGTTATTGTCAACAATAAAGATCCGGAGCTATGTGAAATGGAGTCTGATCACCAACGACGTCGAGGTGTGAATCTGCCAAACTCTTTCTGCAATAGTGTCAGCCAGTCAATTTTACGGACGTATCTGCTATCTATATTTAGTATAAATCGGCTTATGCTTAGCATAAGGCGTCATTTTTTTTACTGATTTTACATTGATAATGGTACACTTAAAGCGGTTGTCAGTCTGTCTCTCTAACAGAATGGCTCATAACATTTTTTTCTCTGCTGCCTCGATGTCTGCCCACTCAGCTCTTTGTTCCTCTGGCTCTGTTCAGCCTCCAGTTAAGTCGAACAATATCAGAAATATCACATATCACTATTAGTATATTCGGCATTTAATTATATTGTTTCTTTCCATTTTCCTGTCCGTTGTACAGACATAAATCATACATGTATGCATTTATACATAAATTGCGTAAAATAATAATTCTTTTTATAAAAAAAATCTTTTTTCAAAATTGAAATTGCTAATGAATTTATGTCCTTTGTTGCGTACTCTTTGTTTTGTCGTTTATAGATGTCTTTTCATCCTGACCTATCCATTAGGTAGAATACATATCTATAGGTTTCGTCTAGTCAGTATCAGTTTCTGTCACTTGTGCTGTTTCGTTGTTACTCTATTTCGCCCTTTCTCTCATATAATGCCCCGCAAAAGACAATTCGCGTCAAATTTATGTGAGCAGACAAAAAAATAACACAATAACAAAATATTCAGCTATGTAATTATTGTCTGCAAAACATCTAAACGTCTCACTCTCGACCGTACATTTAACTGCTAAACAGATTAATACTAAGTTATATTTAGATATCGCTATTTGTGCCTCCGGTAAATGACGATGAACGATACATTCAGGGTGTTGATAGTGTACCAGCGTAACTACGTTTTTATGGTAGGTTAAATTGCAAATAAACAGTTGAGGTGAATACTAAAAACAGGTGCCCATCATTAAATGTGTCGATAAGTGATCGATGCAGATGAAATCTTCCGAATCCGTTCATTTTAAGCAATTCTTGTCTCCCATTTGTATTGAAAGTGACTCGTGCGCACACCTACCTGCAACTTCCTTGTACTAGGATCTGGTTGGAGTCATTCGACAACTGCACCACATTAAAGGTCTTACTGTCGGATTCTACCGTCAGGGGCATTATCACTTGCGGCCTCCTAAAACGACAGAAAGAGGTTGCAGATCAGGTCATACGCTTTTGGTATTTGACTGTATGTCACGAGCCTCAGTTTTCTAATGGGGTGATTCAAAATGAGGCATGGTCTGTTGTAACAAGTTTCAACCATAAAAACATTGAGCTTCTGAAGACACAAAGGTATCTCAATCATTTTATGGTTGAAACTTGTTACAACAGACTTATTTTCTAATGGTTGAAACTATTTACAACAGACCAGACGTTTATATCAATTTACCTTGATCCACACCGACAGGCGAAAGTAATGAAGTATAAAGAATACGTAACTTAAGTTGCTTTTCCCCATGATAATCCGAGGAATATACTAAATTACGCCTGTAAACGATAGACTCCAAAATGAAACACCCGTCTCTGACCCTTAAACTGACCTCCGGGATAAAGGAGGGTCGTTCTGCCTATTTTATTTGCAATTGTGTCATACTGAAAAACATTTTAAAGGTTCAGATCACGGCAAAAGTCAATGCTTCTTAAAACTTTTTTTTTGACGGGGCGGGATGCAGTAATATATATTAATTAGGTGCAAATCAAAGTAAATTGCTATTATAAAATATTCGTTGTATCTTCATAAGGCTCGTTTCTCCTGTCGGGTGCTTCATGTCTTATCGCGTGTATTATCTAAGCTTCCTAAAGCATGATAATTCAGTCTGGTAAGGGTTTTTCGGCTAATTAGTGCCAAAAATCTTTTGTTGCAAGATCTTAAAATCGAGCAACAATATGTAACTTCTCATTTTGTACCGCTCTGCTGGTTTTTCACAAATCGTAAGTTTATCAAGGTTCCTTGTAAAAGGTACCGAGCAAACAGTGCGCCCTGCAAACAAATAAAACATGAACATAAGCAAACAGGAAAAGAAAGAAATCTGTCTTCGGCTGACATACAGAAGAGGGTCGTTTGTGAATAATTATGTTATAAACTCTTAAATCAAAATCACATCGCTGGAACATTTGGTGATTTATCCATGAATATACTAAGACAATAAATAACCATGTCAACAATATATCAATTTTATTGTTGTATTAATTATGTCTGGAATTATTTAAGGTGATATTTAGCTTTATTCATGACTAGCTATAACATGTACATTGATCTACGCCGTGAAAGAAAAAATCCATGAGGTCTCGTTTGTCCACTTTTCGATACAGCGGAACCGGACACAGGAGGAAAAACTGCTCTTTCTTCAAATTCGATGAAATAAGTACTATTTGCTGTTATTTCTGCTGCGATTTTAGCACATACATTTGTCTGGAAATGGTTTATGCTTATTTTCATTTGTATATTTAATACCCCAAACTACTCTATGGCGAAATTTTGAAACTGTGTGAAATCAATGTAGCCAATCGTCTGAGTGGAATACAATGGTTTCTGTTAGGTACATTCTAAATATTGTTATGTTAAAACCATCTTGATGAGGAAAGGGAACCCAAAGACTTCAATTTACACACAAGATAAATATTTATCGTAATTCGTTTCAGCTAAGAAATAAAGGAACACACACTAATAATATGTCAATCAAAATAACTGGTGCCAAAACAAATTTTCGAAAGGGGTGAACAAGAATGTTTTCTTTACAGTTAAATAGTTAAAATTATGACATGTGGAAATGCTTAAAATGCAAGAGCTACTAGAGTTTCGCGACATATGCCCCAGCTAGGGCTTTTGTTCCCTTGACTTCTCGTCTAGCTGTCTACACTCCCCATCCCAACGATATTTTTTGGGATCCGCCCCGTGTCTGTGCTGTTTTTCGATCGAACTATGTCTCTCGTTTTATATGGCACATGTGTTGAAGTTTGGGTTCAACACAGTGTGTGAGTTAGGCAATAAGAGTATTGTTTTCGACAGGCGTAACAATTTATCACGAACCACATAAGACGTTCTTGCAGTGCACGAATAATTCATACTTGTCAGTCTATGAAAATATCCCTACAGATTCTACCGTTGTATCAATCAAATTACTAATGAAACTGAGAGGGATGACAAATATTGACTGACTGAATCATGAATTTACTAGGACCCTATTGTCGCTGAAAAATATGATTTGACTAACTAATGAAGATATAAATTTAATTATGACTCTGTAGGCAATCCATCTGCATTATGTACAGTGCCATGTGATAGACGTGGCGCTTTAGTTTATGTCAGATAGAATGACAACTTTTCCTTTTTGATGACATACACTGACAATATGTTTAGTGATAAAGAGATGACAATCCATGTAAGGTTTTCCCATAATATACGTGCGAGCAAAGAGGTGTGTATACGTTTCTCGCGGTGTCCTGAATGTAATTTCAATGAGGAAGTAAATATTCAGTCCAAATGATTTCATCTGCAGACAACGGCCGACATAAATTATTCTCAGTGTTGATGTATTATTGCATCTCCGCTGACCTGTTTTCAACTCTGCCTGATTTCAAACAAACCGACAACCCGATATACCTTGAGCAAAACTATTGATCATGTTTTCACGATACATTTTCAAAGAAGAGCTCTTCAGCCATATGTTGTTGTTGTTGTTGTTGTTGTTGTGGGGTTTAACGCCATTTTTCTCTTCAGCCTTATGAATGAGTAGGACCTTTCTATTATGCATTATTGGAACCTATCGATTATGAGTGTGTCCTTTCAATTATGCGTTAGTGAAACCTATAATTTATGCATGAGTGGAATTTTTCATTTATGCGTGGATGGGACATTTTAATTAGTAACGAGTTGGACCTTTCAATTATCGGTGAGTAGGACCTAGAATGCAGACGAAACATTTATCATTTAGTTGTCAAAAACTGTTGCATAAACGCGATATATCTGTCCAGAACATGTCATGTAGACTAGTGTTTAGGATTGATCGTATCAGTGGCTGAATTTGTCAAACATGAAACTGAAAAATATATCAAATCTTCTCAATGCTCAGGTTAATTAGGTCACGCTTCGAAAAAAAGGGAGCAGAATTCCCAAAGCCTACGATTTACAACTAGTGTTTGCCGTCTGTATTTAAAATTAAATAAACTAATTTGTCCATGGAAGAAAGGATGAACGTTCCTGCAATAGGAACTATACTCCATGCAGTCTATCCACTGGAACAGGATTTCTAAAAATACTATATCAAAAAGTGTCATGTCGATGCAATACATTCGTGCTCGTTTGCCGCGATACGGCAGTTACAAACGCCACTGTTAATCAGAAGTCGGTAATACACACTACTATCTCCATCGTGTAATATTACAACGTTATGAAAAACATTTGGAGCGTCCCCTACCACAACAAAGTCAAGTTTTTTGGTTAGCATTTCATTATTGCCCAAGGGTTTTGTACCTTATTTTGTATATTTGCAGGCCTGCACTTTTACTCCCGTTTATTATTTCTTCGTTTGTCTTTTAATCGGTGTTGATCAGAAACTTTTCAAGCGATAAATAATTATTTTGTTATTAACAAATACAGATACTATAATCTTTCTTTACAATGTGCATCTGTTATTCCGAAATGGTAAACTGGACAAGATATTCACATGACCAGGACACGCAGCAATACTTTAATAATACAAAACATACTTGTGTAAAGGAGAAATCATACGGGGTTATTCAATTTGCTTTTGCAAACTTATTACGTTATTGGTCACTTATTGAGAAAAGATTAACATCTCATTATTTCAAAAAATAAATTTGGAATTGTTCTGAAGCACCGCTCGCAAGCAGTGTTCTTCCTGTTACTGAACATTTCAACGTTTTACCTTTCAGTGGAAATGTATCTACTAAGCATGCACGAGTTTTTATTATAATACCGGTATTTATAGGTTAATGCATTTCTGTGGGAAAATATGAACTAGTTTTTATCTTAATAATACTGCACGATCTTTAGGAGTGAAGTGTTATTCCGAGAAAACAAGTTTATTTTTCCCATACCAATGCAGTAACCTTTTTCGATATTACATACTTATTTTGTTGTACTAATTAAGGCTTATTTATATATAAAACATACACTACAAGATATAAAGTAACTGACTTTTTGCTCTATTCCAAAAAATTACACAACTGTAGATTCATCGATTCACAATAACAATATTAATGCATGCGCACATAGCACCGGCCAGCGACTTTTGAAATTTGTTTAAGAAAGAAACGTCATATTGATCTACTATAAATTTAAATTTTGGAGTCATATTGTGAATGAAGGCACATTGCAACAACTTTTTCAGTTCGTCTGGAATGAATAGAGTTTGGCTCTTTTTGTCGATTCTACTAAATTCTGCTGGTTATGGACTGACTTTAGCTGTGTAAATTCCACACGTAGTACATGTGATCTGAGCAGCGACGGATGCGCCTTGACTCGGTGCATGTGTGTTTTTGTTTTGTTATAAAATGGTTGGAATCAAAATCTGGGAAAATGTGAACTCTTTCAATTGAAATTACCAAAAAGACACTATGGAATATCACGTTCATTTCATTTAGACGACAATGTTATATCACGGTGTGCAATATAGTTTCAGAACCTATGACAAAGTTCATGTAATTCGGAAATTCAAGATGCAAAACTGTAAGTATATTTTTGCCATTCTTATTAGCAGCTAAAGGAGACGTGTTTATGCCTTGTCACTTGGATGCTTTTTGTAGGGACCCAGTTATGTTATGACCCTTACCTTTCTACCAAACCCTTCAGTTGCATATTTTCTCGAATTTAGTATTTTGACTTATAAAATGGAACGTCTCTGATAAATATGTGACAGCCCTTGGCCTCAGTATGCTTTTCTATGATATTTGTATGTACCCCAGAGAGCACTGGTCATAGTCTGAACCATTCCATTTACGAAAAGTTACGAACATTTCTCCTAAATAACTGTTTCAATGATCAGAATGATATTTTCAGCTACTGCGTCTCGTGTTTGTTGTTGACATTGCGAATATCACAATCATTCGTGTGGTTGTTTGAAAAATTCGTCCACATCGTTAACTCGAT
Source organism: Sinohyriopsis cumingii (assembly GCA_028554795.2). Lineage (NCBI taxonomy): Eukaryota > Metazoa > Mollusca > Bivalvia > Unionida > Unionidae > Sinohyriopsis > Sinohyriopsis cumingii. Next base: position 90,879,262 of record CM068827.1, on the reverse strand, counting down.
CATTTATACCTTCACATGGACGAAACAGCTTGTTAGTTCATTTTCAACCAATTCTAGTCAACCAAAACCTAATGCCTATACTACAGTAACGGAAGACAATTTCCGCTTCGGTCATAATACAGTTAGATGTGTGGCGGACCAGCTGAGAGCTCCTTCTAAAATACTGGAGTGATATATTTTATGAACCAAGTATACTGTGACAAAATTAGCAAGATGTTTATCAATGCAGACCGTCAGAAAACTTATTGCTATCTTCTATATTTATTAAAAATGTTTATAATATTGTCCAGAAATTAACATGTTTTATTTAAAGGCTCTCGATATATCCATTGACAATCGTTAACAGCTGGTCTTCATAACGTTTCTACGCACTTCACATCACACACACACACACACACACACACACACACACATACATACATACATACATACATACATACATACATACATACAATTGGTTAACGAGACACGGCAATACATGCATGATTCACGATATGCCAAAAACATATATGATTAAATAAAGGGGGGGGGGAAGGCAGGGGATGAAATCACTACAAGCTCCTGCGTGTGAAGCGTTCCGGTGCGTAGTTGTGACTATCCAAATGAAAGAAAACTAACTCTATGAAACGTTCGGGTTGTTATGGGCTCATTTTGTTCAGTTTTTGTTTCTTGTTAGGGATGGCACCCCCTTTCACAACCTCCTGGATCCACTTTTTCCCCGGGAAGAATATGAAGGCTGATGTCCCAATCTTTGTCATTACACCACCTAAATACATGTTTCTTCACAACATATTGTTCCTCCTCTATTCACCATTGCCGTTAAGTATATGACGATTTAATATACAGTTTCGGATATTATCCATATGCCGATCAGTTCAGCGGACACTTATGTGTGATAAGAAACTAATTTATTGTTCCAAACACTTAGTCCTTTACTTCCTTTTGATGGGATGACTTGCTAAAGTCAGTCTAATGTCTTGATTGTAATTTGAACTACAATAATACTCGTCACAAAAGTTTGTTAAAACATGCTTTTGAAAAATGTAAAATTCGTCATGCTCATCGGAGAATCTCCGTTGTCAAAACTTAACTTTCTACGTTTCACATTTTCCCCCCAAGTCATCAGTCTCTTGATTATAATCTGCAGTCCCATAATGCCTCATTATCAAGCGTTTTGAAAAGCAACGTGAATTATGAGGTACGACTGTTCATCTAATTAATTCACCGTGGTCACTTTGTTTCCGATGAGCATCATCAGCCTTACGAATGCATGAGGATGGGGGTGGGCGTTAAAAGTTGAATGTTAAGGTTTCGGACATGGTCGCTTTAGGGTGTACTTTTGAAAACTTATCCACCCCACCCACCCTATTTTCTCGTTCTCGTGCAAGTTAGTTCGTTAGTTATACTCTTTATAATCAGACTACTGCAATCTAAGTACCAATATCAGTTGAAATTCAATACAAGGTATAGTTAACGTTGTGTTCATTTTTTGAAGTGATGTGATGAAAATACATGAAACTTAAGAGAGCCTTCAAACACGTGTGATCTATTACAAGAAGTTCCTCAATTAGAGATTTCGGTATTGAATATTGAAAATCAAATGCTCATTCTAACTTGTAGACTGTATGTATTCACTTCATTAGTTGTTTTGTATACAGCCAGTCTTCAACGCCCCCACATTAGATATATCAGTGCTGAACTAAATAGCTTTCACCATTTACGTCAATGAAAGAGACGTGTAAACCAATACATCTATATGTACCCATTATGGCTTATCCATATTTTCTTATGTCCACATGTTTTTCAACTAAATTTCGAATGTGGCATCTACTCACGTGGAACAGCAACTTAGGTCATCGTCGTCTATCTGCAATGCGACTTGTCTTCTCACTCGCATGACGTCACAGTCCGGAACACCCTCAGATATAACCTTATAATCCTTCACTTTGAAAATCGGATACACATTTATTCGGATTTTGCAGTCCAAGAATTCAGCCGGGTTCACAAAAAGACCACTGTAGAGTTTATCAAGTGGTACGCCATTGTCGTCCCAACACATCCCAAACGGGCACTTGCGACAGGTACCGGCAGCTGTTTTAGGTGGGTGCGCAGCCATCATCTCAATCTCTGGGAGTAGGAAATAATTATAAACATGTCACTATATTCAAGAACAGTATGTATGTATGTATGTATGTATGTATGTATGTATGTATGTATGTATTGAACTCACCTTGGAACTTTCTTAATATACGATCCATAGTTTCATTCTTCCTATCAAGGCATTAATTTTATCATTTATTTACTTATTATTTATTTATTTATTTTTATTTATTTGCTTGCATGATCCTTGCAAAAACTTCAATCTCAAGTGTAAAGGAATAGCATTCAAATTTCGAAGAGACTAGATGTAACAACAAAGATACATGTATGTTGTAGCTAATACATCATCGCCATCTACGAATATAAAATGGAACGTGAAGATTCTTCTAGGAGGCCGTACTGACTCAGTGGTTACGGCATTGCACTCCCTTAGAGGGTTTAGGTTCGATTACCACTGTCTGATTAGCCCCAATTGGCCGCCGTGGTCCTGCCTATGTTCTTGGACAAGATATTTCACTCTGCTTGCTTCCACACGATATAACCTTCAAAGTGTTATTTTGTCGTAAAACAATTACCCAGACTTCTTTTTCTTAGTTGTAGTATTATTGTAATAATAATAATAATAATAATAATGATAATAATAATAATTATTATTATTATTATTATTATTATTATTACTACTACTACTACTACTACTACTACTACTACTACCATCATTGTCATCATCATCGTTATCTGCAATTTTAGAAGTTCATACTATTTCTGCTAAATTAATGGAGCTATATGGTTTCCATTTTTTAAAATATAGAAAGTGGATTTCGATACCGAGCGAAATAATGCCTAAATTACCTACCAGAACCTGGTGGTTCCAAAGCAAACTCTGCACTAATTACTTTCTTCGCCAAAGTCGGTACTTGCACCTGCTTTACAGGCGCTGGTCGTTTAACGAGTGCTTGTGCAATGGACCTGGACATCATTGTCTGAGCACGCGGTACTGACGCAACCTTCGGCCGATATTCGGCGTTATTAGCAGGATGTACAACATGGCCGCTAATACTCCGGTGTTGGGGCGACCGCACGTTTTGATTTTGTCGATCTAGTTGCATGAAAACGTTTCCAGGACGAGGTATATTTGCAGGGTATAGATATATTAGAGAAGCATCTCTTGGGTTAGGTCCAAATACATAGTTAGTCTGTGGAATATATCGTTCTGATGAATAAAATCCTGGTGTACCAGTCATCATATTTCCATGTCCCCATCCCTGGTTTACAGTTCCGTGTCTAAGACCACTGTTAATGTTAGCATTCGTTGTTCCAACGATAGCATTTCCGTTATCTATCCCCACATTTGTGGGGTTGTGACCTAACCGAACATTCCAGTCCATTAATGGATGACGCACGTCGGTGTTCATACCAAGTGCCGTGTAAGGTGGAATAAACGTGTGTCTGGCAAAATAATGACCATTTGTCGTTATAGGAGAATACATTTTCATGTAGTAGTGTTTCTTTCTAGGTATCACACTTCTTTTGGATCTATTGGTGTGCTTATCAATGATTTGCTGCACTTGGCCCGCTTTTAGAGAGTCTGTTGTTGAGTCGTGGAGTTCAACGGTTTGAGGATTTGTATTGTTGCTGGGTGATTCATTCTGAAAAGGAATGTCTTGAATGCGATGTATGGCGAGATCTGCACAACCGTAGTATTCCGTCTGTATCTCACCGCATCCAAAACAGCATTTGTGTTGCCCATTCTCAGTCTTATCACAACCGTAATGTTCAGCTGTAATGAGAAAAGATAGGCTCAAGGAATTCCCAGAAAATGAAAATCGTAACGAAAAGGACATCTGCAAACCCAAACAACTCGCTTGTGTCCTCGTCAGGTCATAAGGCTTACATGTTTCACTATATGCATCATAGGAGTTGGTTATTTATTTTCAATGATAAGTAAACTTTATCAAACTGTTCCTTGCACGTGTATTATTATAGCAAAACTCCCACAGCTGTGGACGAGCAATCCCCAGTACATAAATATTTCTTCTCTGTAACACCCTCAATAACCTTTCCAACTTTTTCACTGAATTTCGTCCGATTCTTAACTTATTCTTAGGCCACACAAAGACACGAGTTATCAAAATAACCCGCTTCGTTATGTGGGCGGTATAGTAAATATACGAACTGTGCAAAGGCTTCTGGAAAAAGGCAGGTGGAAAATAAATTTATTAAAAAGGGGTTTTTTTTGTTGTTTACCTGGAACTGCCAAAACACTGGTCTTAGTTAAAATAAAAGGGCTTACAGTCTCCATCAAAAATACATGAATCCATAGCAATGGAATCAAAGATAATTCTATAAATTTCAAGTGCTCTATCTCCTTGAACTCGTTACTCAATGATCTATAGCAATTTGTTTAATAATATCTTTATTGAATGCTTGATATGATATTTTCTAACCCTGACCATTATTTTTGTATCTGAGATTGCATGACTTGTTCAATTTGATCTTCCTATGCCATTGTATAATGTACCAGGACTATATGTTAAATTTCATAATATAAAGGTGTACCAGCGAACTTTTCTTTTAATTTCTCCAACTTAAATCTAAATATCAAAATAAAAATTGTTCACATCATATTTATAAACCAATTTTGGTTTTTAACTTTTCATCTTTCTCAAACTTTTAACATTAATCAAAAACTGCATGTAAGTTATTGATACACAACCGTAACATGTTTTACTTTGTGGATGGACTCAACAATTTACAAATTGAAATTATCACTTACTCTGGAAATGTTCTAAGAAACCTTTACATCGTGTGGTGATCTCTAAAGAAGTATCTCAGTGCGACAATGAAAATTCGATCTTATACATAAATCGATCTACAAATCAGTCGTTGTACACAATTGTGACCCTACCTGTTCTATACTTCCACTGTAAGACACAATGAGTGCAGGTTAGATCTTTGGGAAGTTGTATCTGAAGCAAGTTAAGTCCAGCTTTGAGATCATGATATTGGTGATTGTCTTTATCATCAACACTCAACAGATGGCGAGAAAAACATTCTGATGTCACCGGTTCTGATGTATCGTTATTTGGACACAGTCTAAATTCAAAATAACCTCCACTCGCGATAGTAAGTTCAACCACCACATCTATAACACTTTCAGAAAGATAGGACCGTGGTATCAGTCCGCGAGCAAATTTACCACCCGTCTCGTGGTCACGTGGTTTGGCATCCCATGGATCTCCACATACTCCACATTTACCTCCATTCTTTGACCAATGATGCTGAAAATTGAAATATATATGAATGTAGTAATACGTTCGTCCTATCGGAGGCTAACTTGAATGTTACCTTTTGGGAATTGGGTAGAAAGAAAGAAATAAAGGAACGAGAATAATCAACCAGCCTACTTTGTTTTGGGAATTATGATACATTTGATATTCTTTGTTTAAAAGATTGAATATTATTGAGATTGAATGCGGTAAAAGATTATCGTCTACACACTGTCTCCTGGAGTTAATACGCCGTAACCAAACGAAATTCTGCAATTTCCAGTATCGGTGAATAAGACAAAACAAAACTTTTTATAGTTCTTGATTCAAGTGAATATAAAATAAGCTGGCAAAAGACTGGTCTAAACAACAGCTTAAAGTCGTTTCGTGAATTCAAGACACCTTTCTGCATGTACATAAGGAAATCTCACTTTTTATTTTTTTTAAAAAAAGAAAACATTGTTGCTCTAATTGAAACTAAAAGTGTTCTAAAGACTGGTCTTTGGTTTTCATTCGCAGTTTGAAATGGATAAGGAATACACGTGTCTTGTTCTTAATCAGAAAGACTTATTGGATCATTTTAGGATATTTAATAAATAAATAAATAAATAAATAAATAAATATCACATATCTATCTATCATATGATTTTACATTGTCTTGACCATTTTAAATATGACACTGCAGTATTTCATTGTTTCAATGCAACACTGTTGTATTTTATTCATCCAAACAATTTTCATTGTAATACATAAGTATTACATTATCGTAACCTTGTTTAATGTAACTCGGCAGATTTACATTATTCTAACCATTTTCAATGTAGCACTGCAGTATTACGCAATCGTGACCAGTTTAAATTTAACATTTCAGTATTAAATTATCTTGAAAATTGTAATGCATTACAGATGGCTGATTTTCTGTCCACTGCTTAGTATCAAATTTTATTTCCTTATTATGTACACCAGTTTCGGAGTTATCATCATAAATTCAAATTCTATTTTGGAAAACATACTTTTCCAGAATGTCATCCAAACATACATGTGCACACAAATATGAAATGTGAACTGCATAGATCAGATTTTAAAACAATCATATTTTTCTACACAGTTCAGTCTTTTAAATAAAATCATGTCTTTTATTTTGGATGGCATGTTCATGAAAATCATGTTTTATATTTTTAAGCACACGTTCGTGTAAATGATACAGAACAATAGGTGTTTAACTTAGTTATTTTGTTTTCTTTTCGAAGAGACAAATTATCCTTACTACGCACGAATGTTCCGATTTAATTAATAAAAGGAAAGATCAAAAGTTCTCTTCATATATAAGTTTAAACCATTTTTCCATACAGGTATTTATTTTTGTACTTGTCGTAGGATATTTTGTCTTTCAAATAGTGTCTCATTACTTGAGCTCTACAAAGCTGGTTCTAGAATAGCCCTATTCAGACTTTATTGCACTAAAGGACAAATATTTAAAAAAAAAATACAAAGCTTCCTTCCGTACTCCTCCTAAAGTCATATATTTTTCCCTACATCCTTCATTAAGGTAACAACTTTCTGCAAAAGTCATATTTAAAGTAACGGCATTATTATACGTGTATACTGTTTCTGGAATATATATTGTTATTTTTACTCTGAGTGAAACAAAGAAGTAGCTTCACAACATCGGAAAAATCTGATCGATGAAGACGTGAATTCAAACGTTATATTGTTTTTAGTTTTACCGCAAAAATAACATCAAGATGAAGATATTGCATTGAAAGACGAGGTACCTTCCAGAAAATCACGAAGGATCTGAATGGGGCCTATTACTGTTTATATTCTCTGTCCTACTTTTAATTCATCACAGCAAATGTCCATGACTTGAATTTGCATAAAAAGAAGTACATTTTAAAAGTTAATAATATAAATGTTCATTAAATTCCAACACGGGTAATATTAGATATCAACATGAGTAAAATTAAATACCTACATGGTAAAATTAAATACCTACATTAATTAAAATTAAATACCTACATGAATTAAAATTGAATACCTATGTGGGTAAACTTAAATGCCTACATGGGTACAATTAAATACCAACATGATAATATTAAATATATACGTGGCTAAAATAAAATACCTATGTTGTTAATGTTAAATACCAACATGGTAATATTAAATACCTACATGGTAATATTAAATATAAGCATCATACAAATAAATACATACGTAGGTAAAATTAAGTACCAACATGGAAATACTGAATGCCAACAGGGTAATGTTAAATACCAACAGGGTAATATTAAATACCAACAGGGTAAGATTAAATACCAACAGGGTAAGATTAAATACCTACATGGGTATTGCTATGATATTGAAGTTCCAGAATCGTGAACATACAGGCAAAGCAAACGTCTATAAACAACACTGAGCCATAACGACATATTTTATTTCACTTATCCATTTTTAAGATGTTGAGTTTGTTTTTTGACAATTTATTTATATTTTAGATAAATTTCTCTTGAATACATCATATAACGGGCTATTTGTTTCTAACAGACAACGTTATTTATAATCAGCTATTCAACATACAAAGGACCGAAAAAGTTTAAATGAGGCATAATGCCTTGCTCTAGTGTATAATTTGAAACCGTTAGTCTGCACTATTCGAATTCGAGACACACAGACAGACTGGACATTCTGCCAGCTAAGCTATCGCGTTCCTTCATTCGTTGGTTGTGTGCTATAAGGAAGATGGGTAATGAGACATGTGTCATAAACACATCAGTAGAGTACTTGTCGGCGTATTAAATTTTGCTTCGCATAATTTATCTGTTATAAACAAAATTTTCTATTATGATGTATAAATAAAGTCGATTCCTAATTAATGAAGATTTTGAGTAAGATATGGACCACGCTGCGCATCATGCATTTGCTAGTCGGATTAAGATTGTGACATGCGTTTTGGACGCACAAAAAAAGCATATCAATAAAATCTGCGCATGTTAAAGCATGCTAAAAGGAATTGAACATTTTAAAACCTAATATTATTGTTAATTTCAATGCAGAACGGGGCTTTAAATTGTTTTATATTTGCAGCATGACAGGTAGCTGATGATGTCATTATGGTATCTCATGACGTGATTCATAACTGAACCTCACCACTGCGAAGACGCTTCCGTGGCTAATATGTAAGACCGAAAGACTAATATTGATTTCGTTTTAGAAAATCCAGTTTATTCTTCAATATGCTTAAAGTGAGAAGAATTTGCCCTTGGATGCTAACATGGTAAGAATTTTCGTCTTTTTAAGTTGAAAGACTTTTACTCACACACTCATACACACACACACACATGACACAGCAAATTCGAGTGTATTATGCTTGCTAGCATTAATCACTGCTTCTTGTAATAATATTTAGATCGGAGTACTTCATTTTTCAAATAAATCAACAGTGCTAATGATATATTGTAATAATGTTCATATATCAGACCACATATACGTGTTTGCACTGACGTTATTAAAATTTTGACCTCAAGTGACAATCTAGCTGATATCAAAGAAAAAGCTGTCATTAACGTTGTCATAGTTCAAAGTGAAGATGCCAAAATTGTATTCGGATTCCCATTTGCCAAGTCATTGTACAGAACAGTCCGTCCACTGACCGAGACTTTGGTGTAGGGGGAATGGTAAAGTTTCAAGTAATTGTTTATAACAGTTTGTCCACTGTATAAGTCTTTGATGTAGAGGAACGATAATGCATGAAGCCATTGTTTAGAGCAGTTTGTCCACTGTATGAGTCTTTGGTGTAGAGGAATGACAACGCATCAAGTCATTATTTAGAACAGTTTGTCCACTGTATGAGTCTTTGGTGTAGAGGAATGATAACGCATGAAGTCTTTGTTTAGAGCAGTTTTTCCGTTGTATGAGTCGTTGGTGTGGAGGAATGATAACACATCAAGTCATTGTTTAGAACAGCCAGTGCACTGATTGCATAAAGGAATGGTACAGTTTCAAATCATTGAACAGGCAGTTTGTCGTAGAGAAATGGTAACGGTTCAAGTACGTTGTTCAGAACAGTCCGTCGACTGACTGAGTCTTTGGTGTAGGGGAATGGTAAAGTTTCAAGCACGGATATAAAGGGTGGAAATAATGCAAGTGGTTCTAAACAAGGCAACATACTTCCGAATGTTTCGTATCAATGTTTGAGAAGTGAAAAGAAAACAAATATCATAGCATACGAAAAGAAAATTAATATCGTTTCAAAACACAAAAGAGTAATGCAACAAATAACGGGTAGAGCGAATACTATACAATCCATACAATAGTGTGTGTGTGTGTGTGTGTGTGTGTGAGAGAGAGAGAGAGAGAGAGAGAGAGAGAGAGAGGAGCTTAAAGTTCAGATTAGCCAGTACAAAAGAAACATATTTAAACTTGACGACAATAATCACTTCTTCTGTTCTTCTTCTGTCGCAAAAGAATATAGTTTTCTGATTCCAACAACATTTTCAAATTCTATTTATTCTTAAAAACAGCAAACCTATCCTCCACAATCAAGTTAAAAAATTATTTGATCCACCTGTCAAATAGACATAAAAATGGCAATAACAGCTGCCTCGCTTGGCGCTCAGCATTAAGATGTTAGTGTTAGGACTAGTCGGCCTGGTGTCAGGATAATATGACTGGGTGGGACATAATGCTATATGTCTGCGGCATGATGACCCAGTGCTAGACATCACTATAAACTGCCACACTGCAGACATCGTAGAGATAAGACTGAAAAATTGTTAATGATATGTTAAAAATCCCAATCCACCTGTTACGTCTAATCATTACATTTAACGAACTATTGCGTCTTTTGCGCCGGAGAGTTTAAAAACGTTATGATTGGAATGGTAGTAGAAGTTTGTTGAATCCATTTCAATATAACAGCATTAATCACAGGGGACGTTAAAGCTGGTAGCCAGGCGCTATGTCTTTTGTTGTACTAGTTTGCTTCCGTATCTTCTACGTCACTGTGTCCACTGTTTTATAAAATATGGCGTCGCCATTGGCTGTCTGTGTTGAATAGTGAATACTGGACAATACTTTCAAGGAAACTTTATTTTCAATGGTCTGATATCAGATACATCCAGGTACGAAACATTCGGCACCTTTCGGCCTGCAAGAGTGTTATGGCCATGTGATATTTGAACTTAGTGTACAAATGTTAGATATGGTGATACGTCGTAAAAGCTCTCTATTTCTTTATAAATTCGTATTGTTCATGGCTATCGAATACTCTTCGTCAAGACAACACATCGGCAACTGCAAACCTATTAACAAAATTTTAATTAATGTATTTTCAAAGAGTTGTTTTGTTTGGTTATTTGTTTTTAAAATTTCTTTATATTTTTCTTACTTGAAACATACGAGGAGGGTGAAGTTATCAATTGGTCGTGACTTTTTCAAGAACAAATTTCAATTACTAATACTAGCTAATATGACAATGTTATGTTGCTTTGTCATAATACTAGCTAAAAAGACACTATGTTACATTGTAATAATACTATCTAATACGAGACTGTTACTTTACATTGTCATCATCATCATCATCATCATCATCAGTCTCATGACCTAGCGTGGTCGTCGAGGCACTGTGCTGCTGAACATCTGACCAGTTCCCTCCACTTGTCTCGATCGTGTGCCAATGCCTGGGTCTCCGTAAAACTTTTCCTGGTCCATTCTGTGATGTTGTCAGTCCACTTTTTTCTCTGTCTACCTCTCCTTCTGCCACCCTGGACGCTGCCCTGCAGGACTGTTGTGGATATACTGTTGGCTCTAGTGACATGGCCACACCATTTCAGCTTTCTATTTTTTACGGTGGTGAGGAGGTCCTCATATTGGCCTACTTCGCGCCTGATGGTGTTACGCACTTCTTCATTTGTGATGTGGTCCATGTAAGAGATGCCAAGGATGGTTCTGTAGCATCTCATTTCAAGTGAGTGGATTCTTCGTTGTAATTCTGCTGTCAAGGTCCATGCCTCACGTGAGTACAAAAAGACTGAGATGACTAGAGCTCGCAATAGTCTGATTTTAGTTTTCAGATAGATATTCTTGTCTCTCCAGATGGGTCTTAGCTTTGACATAGCTGCCATTGTTTGTGCTGCTCTTGACAAAATTTCTGCTCTTGATACATTGTCATAAGAAAGCTAATATGACAGCTATGATACATTGTCATATTACTAGCTAATATGACACTGCTATGTTACATTGCCATAAGAAAGCTAATATGACAACTATGATACATTGTCATATTACTAGGTAATATGACAATGTTATGTTACACTGCCATAAGAAAGCTAATATTACAACTATGATATATTGTCATATTACCAGTTAATATGACACTGTTATGTTACATTGTCCTAAGAAAGCTAATATGACAACTATGATACATTGTCATATTACTAGCTAATATGACACTGTTATGTTACATTGCCATAAGAAAGCTAATATGACAGCTATGATTCATTGTCATATTACTGGCTAATATGACAATTATGTTGCATTGTCAATATACGAGCTTGAGTTTACGTAGGACAGACATATGTATGTTTTGCATAATAACACACTTCAACTCATGACGTTCCAGTTTGTATTTTGAATGCAGTCCGATAATACACACAATTTTAAAATTAGAAAAGAAATTAAAAAATATAGGTAAAGATTCTTAACACATACTGAACACTACATACATTTTGACCTTCATTTTCAGAACTATATACGACGAGTCAAAATGATTCAGCTTGAGTTTTGAGAATAGGCCGGTATTCGACACAATATCAGATAAATAGTTTGCAAGAATACACTTTAGGAATTTAAGTAATTATATAAAAGTACATACCTCTATTCTACCTTAATTGCTACTACTACTGTTGCTGCTAATACTACCATTACCATCACCAACACAACTCCAACTACTAATGCTACTATATCATTGTTATTAATGTTGTCTTCTTTATCACCAATTACACGCATGAAATAAACAATGTCAGCAAAACTGAGAGGGAGAACTACACATGATGTTACTGTTATTACTGCTATTGACACAGTTACAACTGATATGATGTAATGTTGGCATTGCTCTACACCAAACACTCAATCAGTGAACAAACTGTTCTGAACAAGGTACTTAAAACTTGACCATTTCTCTACAACAAAGACGCAATCAGTCGACGCACTGTTCTAAACAATGACTTGAAACTCTACCATTCCCCTACATACAAGACTCAGTCAGGGAACGGACTGTTCTGTATTATGACTTAGCAAATGAGTATTCCAATAAAATTTAGCCATCTTCACTTTGAACTATGACAACGTTGATGACAGCTGTTTCTTGGATATCAGCTGGATTGTCAGTTGAGGTCAAAATATTAATAATGTCAGCAAATATGGATATGAGGTTTGACAGATGAACATTGTGATTAATGTGAGAAAGCATGATGAACTAGATTTTTGTGCCATTGTAACACGTGTGTGTGTGTGTGTGTGTGTGTGTGTGTGTGTGTGTGTGTAAATTTAACTAGAGTTTTGTGCCATTGTAACACGTGTGTGTGTGTGTGTGTGTGTGTGTGTGTGTGTGTAAATTTAAAAGACAAATATTCTTCCCAAAGCATCCAAACGCAGGTTGAATTCTTCTCACTTTAAGCAAAAACGCATAATAATTATTCGGTCTGCATAGAAATGTAATCGTGGATTGTGTCATGAGATTTCGTGATCATATAATTAGCAAGCCGTTGTACATTACATATAAATCAAATTGAAAGTACCTTTATCCATTCAAATTAAAACTATAATCGGTTCATTGGACCGAAGCAGCAATCGAACTCGGCAGCCCCTTGGAGTCAACAGCAGGAAGAGGCTAGAAAAAATGCCCTTAATATTACCCGCGTCACCTTTTATCTTGGTCAGCAAAGGACGTAATGATGGGGATCCCTGCTTAGACATTGAAAATTTAACAAGAGGACAAAGGTGATGCACACACCATCGAAACCAAACAAGAGAGGGACTATATTATCACCTTAGAACTCAAAAGGACGAATAATAAAACAACAATAAAAGTAACACCAAAATAACCAAAATTACACCAATCAATTAAACACTGAAAAAAGGGAATAATAAGTTATGTTCACAATACCTAAGATGCAGAATTTGTTTTAAAACAAGCCGGATAACATTGATGAAAATCTGGGAAAATTCGTTTTCTTTAAAACTCCAACCCTGTTGAAAGTAGCCTAACCGTTGTATGTTATCTAGAACCCATTATCTTAATATAATATATATTTTAACACAAAATTTTAGCGAATTTTATATCCTAATTCTCTTAAAAGTATTTGAAAGTTTCTCTTTAACCATTGCTAACAAACCCACGCGTACAAGTGACTCGAAATCACAACATATGGATGTACCAAAATACGTAGATAGATATATGCAAATATAAACGCAAAAGAAAACAATTATCTTAAGAGACAGAAAATGAATGAGGGGTGGTGTAGATGTGACAGCCAAGAATTGTTAAAAATAATACAAAATTACCATTTTACAGATGTACATGAATATGAACGTATACAGATTTATGGCCGGACACCACTTTCAGACACGACATATTTTGATTTTAAAATGTAATACTGTAACCTAAAATAAGAGCATGTCCAACATAAAACTGTACTTTTACTTGGTTTGATGTTAAGTCTGTTTTCATTTTGTAAGTCAAATTCGCGGTCTTCCGTAAAACCAATCCAGAACAGAAAATCCATATTTATACATTCCTCAAGCCTTGGCCGTTTATAACATTTTGGTGTAAATTACAATTCTCAATAATTTATCTAAAGCTTGCTCTCTGAAATACAATTGATTCTTCACTTCTGTATTGAAAGCACATGTTCGTATTAATAAGTTATCCCAGAATATAAAAGTGGGTTGCAGAACCAATCTACATTGTTTTTGTAAATGTATCTTTACCGACATTCGTTCGTCATCTCAGTCCAACTTAATAAGTAAATAAATAAATCATGTTCTTGCTAGAAGAAAAAAAAACAAAACCTACATATACATGTTTCCCTTTTTTAAAACTTTTTAATACACATTAATGTGTTGATATACAAAGATAATGTGATAATGTCCGATTACAAGCAGCTCAAATTTAAGCCAACGACCCACATCACTCCAAAGTGGTCGTCAACAATAATAAAAATAATGAAAATCGACGATAAACAATTGATTTGGCTTGGTTATTTTTTTCTGGCAGAGCAATACATGTAAGTAATTTAGTGGTAAGACAATTGTAGTGTAGTGCCGTGACCAAGAATACTCCACGGAAGTAATTCGGGGTTGGTCAGATGGTAGGATTCAAACCTATACACTCGGTCACGAGCGCGGCATGCTAACCTTTGAACCACCGATGAGTTTCAATAAGAAGAGGACCAAACTACCTACATGTTATATTCTAACGGCTCATACGGAAGCATATCACAGTTAAAAGTTTCGGTTAAGTACCCAGGAATGTACTCCCAGTCTATTTTAGATCATTTTTTCCTGTGTCCTCTTGGTGTTGACACAAGAGTTAGATCTAGGAATTCTTGCTATGGATATAAAGGCCAGTGTTTATTCTTTAGAATATGAGCTTATGGTGTGGTTGTCTTTGTGTGTTTCGGCGACCGTGTACAGTGAGTAATAAGGTATTGGTGATGATCCGGAAGTGAAATCCGTGTTATATTGCACGTTGGTTTGTTTACAATCCAGCCTCTGAAAAAAATGCCAGTGAACCTATGACAAGAACTTCACCGTGAAGTCATCTTTTAAGGTATTTTAGATCAGCATATGATTTGTATTGATTGTCACACAGTGGTTGTTGTTGTTGTTGTTGTGGGGTTTAACTCCATTTTTCAGCACACGATAGGCTATACATGGCGGCCAGTATTAATGGTGGAGGAAGAACCCGGGAAAACCCTGGAAAGAACCACCGACCCACGAGCTTTCTCACATACCCACATTGGCTGAATCCGAGACTCGAGCCCACGCAGACAGAGGTGAGATGGCAGTGATCCGTAACGGACAGCGCTTTAGACCACTCGGCCACTCGGGGCCCGGTCACACAGTGGAAAGTTCAGAACTGAGAAACAAATGTAGAGAGTATATAGTAAAATTATTTGTGTCATGGGTCATGTTCAGTGCAGTATTGTGTATTGACTTTGAAACTGTAAGAATGAAAATAAAAATAAATAATTAATTTTTATTTAAAAATTTTAAATATCTGTTTAAACTTCAAATTTTAATTTTCACCCCAAAATGCACATATATAATATTTATTGGGAATGATATTAAATAATATCAGCATATATGTACTCCTACCATATACAAGCTATAATGATAGATATTTGTTAAATTTTGTCACGGAATAGTCAAAATGAGACCTTCTTTTAAAATACAAGTAGACAAAATTATGTGTGATATTGTGCCTTTAGGTCATTTAAACTATTTTTTAAGGAGCTCAAGCAGTTAATTTATGTGTTTATGATTGGGTGATTTCTTGAGTAACACACATATACTTGTATAGCTTTCAGTTTGTTTATAAACACAGCTATAGGGTATTTAGTGGGAGGACAGAGATGACAACATTATACTAGAACCTACTCAAGTTCTAAACTAAATCAGTTTAAACTGTCAGAGAATGGAACACATGTCAAACTGATAAAATACACTTTTCCCAGGTATTTATGCCCTCGGATGTAAGAAAACAACAAAATGATGTAAGTTGAACACAAAATGCATTCCATTTTATTGTTTAGTTTGGTTAAGATATTGATTGATGTAGTGCTGCATTGTCATTGTGGCCTATACGATATTATTGTAATTCTAATGAGCCATTTTGCTGTATGCATTATTAATTACTAATAATATTTGTTAACTGACACTCTAAAGATTACACAATAAGTATTCAAACAAATTATTTGAAGTTAAATCTGTACAAATGATCTCAGCAGGGTTACATATCCTAGATGAGCAAATATCCATATATATATATATATATATATATATATATATATATATATATATATATATATATATATATATATATATATATATATATATATATATATATATATATATATATATATATATATATATATATATATATATATATATAGGCTGTCATTGTACATATAGCGAATATGTAAGGCACATTTCTGGCTGTGTGCACTTAAAATATCTCAAAGTATTATTTTCGCCATTAATATGCTTATTTGTTGTTGTTGTTGTTGTTGTAGGGTTTAACGCCATTTTTCAGCACACGATAGGCTATACATGGTGGCCAGTATTAATGGTGAAGGAAGAACCCGGGAAAACCCCGGAAAGAACCACCGACCCACGAGAAACTACTGGCAAGCTTTCTCACATACCCACATTGGCTGAATCCGAGACTCGAACCCACGCAAACAGAGGTGAGATGGCTTATTTATTGTAACATATTTCAATTTAGTACTTTGACAGAGTGCGGCATCGTAGCATCGGCTGATATCTGATTCCACCGAATCAATGAACTTAATAATTGGTAACCAACACTCTTAAAAATACACTAAAATGTATTTTAAACAGATCATTTGAATTATGTTTGCACATTTAATTTTGACAAGTACATTGTATGTGTCCCACATATGCAAATGTCCATCCTTGTTTACAAGTTTTGGAGATCAGAATATCACATTTAGTTGATGATGTAGGATTGATTGCTACCTATAGTTGATCTGTGTGGCCACATTTGGCTGTATTCACTTGCAATATCCAAAATTGTTATTTCCCTCATTAATAAGATTGCTTATGGATTTAAAGGTAATTTTTTTATTCTTTACAATATGAGCTTATGGACTATTTATGTTTCGGCGACATTCTACTGTGAATAATAAGGTCTTGGCGATGATCCGGAAGTGATATATGTGTTCCATTGCACGCTGGTTTATTTACAGTCCAGTCACTCAAAGAAGTGCCGATGACTATGACAATAACTTCACCGTGAAATCAGCTTTTAAGATATTTTAGATTAACATATGATTTGTATTGATTGTCACACAGTGGAAAGTTCAGTACTAAGAAACAAATGTAGAGAAAATATAGTAAAATCGATTGTGTTCTGGTCCATGCAGAGAGAATGATGTCAGAAGTAAGCAGTCTCCAGAGAACCAGGCTACCTATAAGTTATATACCAAAGGCCCATACAGAGAGAATGATGTCAGCAGTTAGCATTCTCTATTAATGATTATTACTGTATGATGCTGTAGATCCAGTAGAGGAATGTACATGTGTAATGTAGCCAGTCACGTTTAACACCAGTATTAAGGACACCTTACAAGAAGATTGTGTGAGAGATTCCGAAGGGTACTTATTCATGTGCTTTTATGAAGAATGCAAAGATAATTTGGTAATAATTATGTAAATTTTTTGTACAGCTAAGATAGCCATGACTCATAAATAAAGTTGTAAATATCTTTGTCAGGGAAGTGTTTTCCTTTGTTCTAAATAATAAAATCCCCCATGTGTTACTAAATCGTATGCAATATCTATAAGCGCTATATTTAACATGCTTTCTTACGGTTTGGAATCAGTACGACAGATGACGCTACTTTAAACTTTACTAATCCTCAAATCAAATGCAACATTTTACAAATTATACCCCATAAAACTGACATACACTGGAAATGAAATGGCAGACATTACAGACAACGCCAATAATTATTCCAGTGACTACTGCGAAGTCGCATATCTTCGCAAGGTAATTTCTGATAAGATCAGGAAACAAAATATGAAGTCCTGAACATTTCATAATAAAAAACGCTCAGATTGCAGTGTTCTTTAAGACGCAACGTTCATATTATCTGTACGTTGAGTTACAGCAAGCAGGAATTGTGTCCATCTTCTTTTAGCTTGAACGTGTACGTTCGAGTTTTCTTTTAAAAATTGCGTACATTCCTTCAAAGAAAAATATTTAAACGAATAACTTCATGAACCGTATTACTCGCTCATAAGTCGAGTTCAACTGCAAGTTGTGCAGACTCAGATCTGCAGGCGTATATTTTTCCGGTAGATATGGGTCTGTGCAAGTTGATGAGCGTAATCACTTGAGCAAACAACATAGACCCAGATCTGAGGCGTATTAAGGTACGGAAGTTCAGGATCTTTGTTGTTTGCAGTTTGACTAGACTTACAAGCGAGTAACACGGTGTTTAATTTTCCTTTCGTTAGTATTCTGAAGAAAAAAATGTTCACTTAACGAATGGTGTTAAAATTAATGTTACAGCTTACTTTAAAAACTTGTTTCTTGAGAAATAATGGTGATATAAAACACAACTCGTGTTAAACAAACCTCGATGCAATTTCATACAGGGAAAGATTGTACGAAAGTATGCAAATGCATAAATCATTCTACTGCTGAGAGTATTCGATGGCTAGGAAAAATACGAATTAAGGAACGGAAACTGAGCGCTGATCTATGACATTTTACGCTATCTTACATCCGTATATTTTTGTTTAATACCACTTGTTAACTCTTTCTCTCTCTCTCTCTCTCTCTCTCTCTCTCTCTCTCTCTCTCTCTCTCTCTCTCTCTCTCTCTCCTCTACTAACATTTCCATACCATACCATTTGTACTATTAATTTCCTCACTCAATTTTAGAAAAACATATACTCGGTATTGCTTTAATTAACCGAAAATCGAACTAATTGTATTGCATTGCAGATAACATGATACCTATGTCTTTGTCATAATTAGGACGACAATCATTCTTACTGTATAACAAGATAGCCTTTCTTTCTAGGGTTAGAAAGAAAATAAGCTTTATATACCTTGATGATGCTAATAATAATAATAATAATAATAATAATAATAATAATAATAATAATAATAATAATTATTATTATTATTATTATTATTATTATTATTATTATTATTATTATTATTATTATGGATTTTTATTTTTTAACGTAGCTTTCATAATTTTTCAAGTCATATCGCTACGATGTCTTCAGTGTGACAGTTTATAGTCTTTGTTACGTTTTAGGCTCTTTAGAACAGTAACAAGAAAAGAGTGAAAACAACAAGCTTTGTCAAATTTAACAAATAATTTATTTCCCTAGAAAAACAAGGTAAAATGAGAAGAAAAAAACTTATGGTTATATGAATCAAATCCAAACATAATCCACGTGTTGTCCAAATATGTCAACAGTTCCTTGTTGAACCAAAGAAAATACTATTCCGGTTTTGAATTCCGAATAAAATTTCAATAAAAGTCTTTGTCCAAGGATTCTGTATGAGCACTTAAATTATTCCAGGGAAAAGAATCAATAATTCCATAAAATAGAAATTCAATTCAAAATAGTCACAACGAAACACCTTTAAGTGGCAATGGTTTATAGCCCAACTGACTAAATTCTCTATAGAAAAGAGTTATTCAATAATTTAAGACACAAAACAGATTCCCGTAAGAGGGTCACATGCTCATGTTTCTAGAACAAGATAGAAGCTTTTTACATGCCTAACATCACGTACTCCCAGTATGGCCTCGACTAAAACCAATGATTTTTACTCCGGGAAAGAATTTTAAAAAATTTTAAAAGTTGGTTACTTCATCTCTTATTGATTCTGAATCAAGGTCAGGAACTAGTCAGCATTAGATACGAAGTTTTTATTATTAGTGTTTACGAAAAAAAACAGTCATGTCAAACTAATTTCTGGAAAATGTCAAATCAAGCAAATAAAGTTACATTACAATAGCATGTAATGGAATTAAAAAAAAAAATTAAACTAACAAACAAACAGTTAAATTAAATCAAATATAAATTAAATCAAATACACATAACATCTTGCATTGGGGCATCATGTAGCATCATGCCCGGCCCAGTCACATTATCCTCACACCAGGCCGACCAATCCTAGCAATAACTTCTTAATGCTGAGTGCCATGCGAGGCAGCTGC
This sequence comes from Sinohyriopsis cumingii, assembly GCA_028554795.2. Classification (NCBI taxonomy): domain Eukaryota; kingdom Metazoa; phylum Mollusca; class Bivalvia; order Unionida; family Unionidae; genus Sinohyriopsis; species Sinohyriopsis cumingii. Next base: position 90,858,903 of record CM068827.1, on the reverse strand, counting down.
TAGTATCATTTTTATAAGTCTTTCGTATGACTCAGCCGGGTTTCGCATCCGAGGCAGCGGTCAAAAATAATAATAATAATAATAATAATAATAATAATAATAATAATAATAATAATAACAACAACAACAACAACAACAACAACAACAATAATAATAATAATAATAATAATAATAATAATAATAATAATAATAATAATAGATTTAACAAATGTGCATCAGATTTTAGAGTAGTGGTTCTCACCCTTTTCAAGCATAAGGACCCCTTCTTAAAATTAAAAAATGTCACTGCTACCAACATGCTAATAGTTGTACTTTTAGGATCCCTTGGAATAACCCTTCCATGGGGGCAGGGGTGGGAGTGTTAGCCCACAGGTTCAGAACCACTGGTTTAGATACTAATACCTACTTGTACAAATTTGAAATTATATTCAAATGAAAAGTAAATGAACGTGAAGCGTTCATAATCATGAAACTTAAGATACGCATCAAAGGGTAATGAGAGGTTATTGTGCAATGAAGAATGAGAATGTGATCTCCAACGTATATTCTTGTAGTGACGCATTCTTCAGTAATCTAACATAGAAATAAAAAGCTGTAGAAAAATCTATAAACTCTGCAAATTTAGAACATGTCAATGTTTTCCTTGTTTTCAACATAAATGAACTGTACATTTATCTGCGCTGCATTTGGAAAATCTCCATATAAATGTAAATCTATACTTTGAAGATGTCATTTGGAAAATCTCCATGTAGATGTAAATCTATACTTTGAAGATGTCATTTGGAAAATCTTCATGTAGATGTAAATCTATACTTTGAAGATTTAATTGATTAATATAAGCACTAATAACAATTGATTGCCTTGAAATTTCACATGCTAAAAACTACTGCTTCTACTACTACTACTACTACTGCTACTACCACCTGAACGACAATGACGTCGGCGATGATGACGACATATCGGGTTATGTGGTTGTAATGAACTAGAATGGATAGTACACACAACAAAGAATTACGTATGTAAACAAAAAATGCTGTACGAGACCTGTTTTAGATTAATGAGTCAATTTTTCTTAGAAAATTGATAAAGTCATATCTCAATGATGCGGAAGCTCACCATGGCATTCGAGCAAACAGGAGTGCATTAGTACTTTACATGTAAGGAAATCCATTCGAAACCCTTCTAAAAATCTATTTGTAATTGTTTATGTAAAACAATCAGGATCGAATCTATTCTTTAAAGCTTCTCTCACTATAAACAGTAAAGCCAATTTCAATATTCGTATTTGTTTTTAGGGATGTCTTAACAGTTACCACACGCCTTTAAAAACTCTTTTGCCTGCTCCCAAAGATTCGATTCAGATTTTTGTTTTCGTCGATTTTTTATTTTATTTCTTAAGGTGATTCTTAAAGATTTTATTTATTTTGGTAATATATCATGTCATAAGAATGATAAACATGTTGTTACTTTTATGTGTCATTACATATATGCGAAATTCAAGACTTACCAGCGCTCCTCCGCAGTTCAAAAGGTTATCATCCAGGTTAATTGGACTGTCGAATCCGAACCTCCATAACGATGCTCTGCCGGGTGGTTCTAATAGACGTCCTTGACCTTCCACTTGTATAAGAAGCAGGGCTAAAATTACTGTCCGGAAAACATAATGACTTTCATCCATTTGATCTGATTTCATTCTGGAACGTTACAGGAAATTATTCCGGAAATAAAATTCTTCAACTTAAGCAGAAGTTCTTATGAAGTAACAACAATCACATTGAAGGTCGTGATCTTCTCATGCTGTCCTATACCATTACCTGTAAATGAAAATACCGAGATTTATAAAATTGAATCATACTTCTACAGCTACAACAATCGCATGGACATGAAACAGAGCATAGTATGATACCTGTCTGTTTCACTCATCAATACAGCTTTGCAGACGACATATGCAGTAACCTTATATAGTTTATGACCGTCAGCGAACAGTTGTGGGTCACCTGCTGTTCTCTAAAGAGAAATTCTCAAAAAGAAAGGGTCCAGGGTCAAAAGATTGTATATGCTGCAGGCAGTTGGATTCAATACGTCAATGCTCCTTGCTATCTTGTCCTAAGAGAAGCATGTGTCTGTGTTGACTCAATTCAACTCCTGTCTCAAACGAAACAACAAATATTTGAACACAACAAACGGTGATATTTTATGGCGTGTGCCATATTGAATTCAAGATCTGCAAAATTGTTCCTTATACCCTCAGGCCGACCTCTTCAGTTGACAAATGCAAAAATCTGTGAGGGTTGTGAGATACTTAATTATTTTTCACCGCACACCTGGTCAACACAAAGAAGCAAAATGATGTTTTAATACAAACTATATTCACTAAGATGGGAACATTTGAATATTAATGTCAATCTACACTTTGACAGGTGTTTGATGTATGAGGCAAACTCGAGACACATTGCACGATCCCGTTGTCTGCTCAGTTATAAAAAAATTGCTAGGCATGATTTTCAAACAGTTATAATTTTATATGTTTTTGCTGAGTGTACAAGGAAACGCTCACGTAACTTGGATAATGTAAAAAGAAAACCACAGTATGAAAAGAGTCCGCAATGATGATTTGGATTCCAAGGAAAAGCAATGCGTATCCCTAAACTTGAAACAACATATTCCTGCAAATGTTGCTGATGAAATTTATATGCACGCGAGTAATTAATCCAACGTAATGTCTTAAACGAATCGAACATTAATGCTTCTATCTGTTTTGGTTATAGCTGCTATTATGTACATTTGATTTAATTATATCTGATTTAATTGTTTGTAAGTTTTAAAATCTGTTTTTTTAAATTTCCTTATATGTCAAAATAATGTTTGAAAGGAACTCATACTTTTTCCAGAAAATAGTTTTACCTTGACTGTTCATTTTAATAAACACCAAATGTTGACCTAGATCCTGACCTTGATTCAAAATTAGTAGCAGCCACGTAAATAAGTTCTATTTTTATTTTAAAATGATTGGTTGTTGTCGAGGTCATGATGGGACTACGTGGTTTAAGATGCAAACAATTTTTAAAAATTGTATTTCTTAGAATAAAATGATTGGTTTTCGTCAGTGTCATGTTAGGCGTACGTGATATAAACATGATCACGTGACCCCCATTTTCGATTTCGCGACTTGGGGATTTTTCGGAACTACGTTTAGAATACGATGTAACCTTTGTTTTAGAGAAATATTCTCAGCTGGGCTTTTTTCTTTACACTGGAAAGTGCCTATTGTGTCGTTTGGAGTTATTTCAAATTATTTGGATTCAAAAGGATTTTTTTCCTGGAGATATACTTGTGCTCATTTGAAAATCTTGAACAAAAACATTTCTTAGAAAAATGTATTCGGATTTCCGAAACCGGAGTGATATTTCTTGTTTATGCAAGGAACTGAAGACTTCAACACACTACAGGTTACAACATACGTCATCGTCTTCCATCTTGGATTCTTCGTCGGGACTAGAACTTGAAATCATTAGAACATTTTATTATTAGGACTTCTAAAATGTTATTCGTGGATTATTCTTGGATTATTTTTGGATTTGATTCTTTAAACCGTAAGTTCATATTTTTTCATTTTTAAGTATTTTTCCAGGGAAATAAATTATTATATTTTTTAAAGCTTGTTGCTTTCACTCTTTCTTGTGTTACTGTTTATTCAAGCTTAAACACGTAACATCAGACTGCATTATACTCTTTAACTGCCTACCTTTAAAATTATCAAACAAGTTAGATATAGATTTCTTGCAAAGCGAGGCCTTCTTAGATCAGTCCATGTAATTAGTGCTTAAAATACAGTTGGATACAACGTGCCCTCGTTTGACTTTTAGGACTGAATTGGTTCTTGTATGAGCTGTCAAAGTACGGTTTTTAAAGCAACAGCTTTCATAACCGCATCCGTTGGCAACGTTGGCTGCCAAAAAACATTTGATTATATATGTCACTGCAAAATAAATAACACTCATCCATCCTATCATGGCATATTGATATGGAAATAATGTATATACATAACTGATATATATATATATATATATATATATATATATATATATATATATATATATATATATATATATATATATATATATATATATATATATATATATATATATATATATATATATATATATATAATCCAGTAGTAGAAATAGCAACGTGATCAGAACATATTGCGTGGTTTTTCGTGCGCTAAAACATCCGGTGAACAAAACGGACGGGTCTGGCAAATTACTACGCCGACATACAAATGAGGTGTACATATGCCTCCTTAATAGATGAGATAGTCGGAATGGTATGAATAGAGAGTAGATTGATCATATATGCGCCATGAACATCGATCTAAAGTCAGACGTGGATTTTATAGTGTCTGTGGACATGTATAATATATTTTACTGGGTCACCTTAACACAGATTTCTGCAAATTGTTTGATCATTGGATTTTTCAGATAAAATTACGAGCGAGACTTAAACCGCATTGAGGGGCCCCCGAGTGGCCGAGTGGTCTAAAGCGCTCACCGTTCCGGATTACGGCCCTCTCACTTCTGTCTGCGTGGGTTCGAGTCCAAGGCTCGGCTGGGAATGCCTGCCAGTAGCTTCTCGTGGGTCGGTGGTTCTTTCCTGGGTTTTCCAGGGTTCTTACTCCACCAGTTATACTGGCCGCCATGTATAGCCTATCTTGTGCTGAAAAATGGCGTCAAACCCTAGAACAACAACAACGGCAATAAACAGCATTGATGTCTGGATTTTTTTAAAAGAAATTTTACCTTGCATTTTGTTTCAAAATATCGAAATTTCGTACAATTAAAACGTTATCAAATGTGAAATGGCTGAAACTCGCATTTAAATGTCAATGTTAGATTTACGTAGGCATTTCCCATAAAAAGAACCCAGAGCTTGATTATTAACAATATGGTCCCATGACCTCTCAAAGCGCAGAGGCGGAATAAGCCGGTATGCCTGCTTTCACGTTAAAGCGCCGCTGATACTAAATGACCATTCACTACTGTTGTCGAGCTGCGTACATTCACACTTATTACTTAACATAAGAAATGTGATTTTGTGTGATTTGTCTTTTTAACCTAGCTTTAAAAAAAAATCAGTCATATCGCTACGATGTCTGCAGTATGACAGTTTATAGTGATGTCTAGCACTGGGGCATCATGCCGCAGACATGAAGCATAATGTCCCACCTAGTCATAATTATTAGGACACCAGGCCGACCAGTCCTAACACTAACCTCTTAATGCTGAGCGCCAAGCGAGGCAACTGCTAGTACCGTTTTTATAAGTCATTGGTATGACTCGGCCGGGGATCGAACCCACGACCTCACGCATCCGAGGCGGACGCTCTAACCACTAGGCCACCGGAGCAGTGTTGTATAACCAGCATTTCCAACTAAACTGCCAAAGCAACGTTTCTGGATAGTGGGAATTTCTGTTGGTTTATTCATGACACATATGTTCAAAGTTGCATATATTTGTAAAGGTGAAAGAAGATAATACGCTTTCATTTGGATTGATTTTATGACAGGAAGTACGATAAAAACTGTTTCATGCAATATTTTACTCGCATTTTGTCTGGTACCAAGATATTGTTTCTGACGAATTTACTTTTTGTCTTTGTTGCCGCATAAACTATCAACTGTCGATTGACACAGCTGACATAAGGCTTCTTTTGGTTTTCTTTAAATTGAAGGTGGGCGATTCAGCAAATTACAATTTATAACACGATATACGAGAAAACAAAAATCAAACATAAGCTCTCACCAGTTAAATTTATGAACTTATTTAAATTTACGATGTTTTCTGTTTGTTTCTGTTGTTTTTTTAAAACGTCTGTTTTATTTTTGGACCTTCCAAACATTGTGGCGAAAAATGTGTATAATTTATTCCTGCGGCATTTTCAACGTTTGCGTTTGGAATTAAAGTTCTAATGAAGTTTGATGGAGGTAAAACACATTATTGCACAGATGCAGGCGAGACAACGGGTTGCGCTAAACACTTGTCAGTATTTAGGCATGCTAACCATGGCAACTATTTCAATTTTTTTACAGTATTACCTACTCGAAGAGAAAGACTCACTGAGTGAATTGTATAGCGGTAATTTGTAGTAAGGAAACCTATACTCTTGTGGCGCACATGTCGATGTAAGACCCAAGCATCTTTTTTCAACACTCGGCATCTACTTCGTTTTTTAAATTGATAATATTTATTCATAGCCGTTAGCCAAGAGCAATTTCTCTTTATAGAGTAACACACACACACACACACACACACACACACACACACACACACACACACACACACATACATACATACATTAAGTACGAGTAGTTGTGTTTATATATAATTAAAAATATATTAACAAGGATAATTTTCAAATACACTCAAACCACAATTCCATGAAAGAACTAAAGGATATGCTTCAATAAAATAAGCAGATATTTATGAATAGATACACACTAATGTCATTCAACAAGAAAATAATAAAACAGTTCTAAGAAGAAAACATGACTCACATTGTCTGTGAATCTGTGGTTTTAGGGAGCCATATAAACTATAACTTGATTGATCGATTGTTTTAAACCATCATTTAATCTAGACTTGCCGTCACTACAGAAAAACTGTATTGTTTTCACCCTGCCATCATTAATAATTTCCTGTTATAATTTACTGCTGAACTAATGTGGCCAACAAACATCCGTGAATATCAGTGTTGGTTTATGTGATTTTGTAATGAAGGGATGCAAAGTAAATATACAATGGAGTACATCCAGAGCCGGCGCTACCATATAGGCAAACTAGGCAGCCGCCTAGGGCGCTGATTTCAGGGGGGCGCATTTTTTAAAAAAAATTATTGTTTATAAATTTTGAAGTTGATATTTTCCGGGGGGGGGGGGCGCCAGAAGCTAACCTTGCCTAGGGCGCCAAATAGTCTGGCCGGGTCTGGCGCCGGCCCTGAGTACATCCATAGCACAGGTGAATCTTACTTGACATATGTTTGTATGTATGTGTTTATGTGTTCCAGCTGTAAAAGCCTTCAGCTAATTCTCTTGTTGTTGTTTTTTTTTAAAGAGTAAATTCAATGAAATCAGAACTACCTATCATGTAGTATAAATTTGGTTCAAACGATGTTGGAGTTGCAGTTTCATCACCCCATGACGGCATCATATCCATCCGGTTACCTCCATTTATACTGCAGAAATTACATCCATTCACATACCTTTCAACTAACTCAAAACATTGCAAAGAATAAATGTAATCTTCTTTTCAGACTCCCTTTCTAGATTCTAAACTTTGCAACACCTTTAATCTCACGACAATTTAATATCCTAAATCTAACAAAATCTGATCTGCTCGTACAATTTACACAAGTATTCCGTACTGTCGACTGGCTCGTCCCATTGGCATTAAGGGTAACGGACAGACAAACCTGCCTAAATTCACCCTTCTTTCGGACTGGATGATTCCATATGCTGACATCAAATATTAAATGAATCGGCATGTTCTATATACAGGGCAAAGTATGTAGAATGAAAGCTTCTTTGGAAGATGTCATCTCTCAACATGATTTATCTGCCCTTAGGGCCAGCAATCTTTTGCATCGGAGGAGCCTGTGAACCAACTTCACAGTATTGATATCATGACACGTAGCGCGCGAGTTGATCTGTTTGATTATTAAACTACCAACAAAAGAAATATATCAATGATGGACAAAAAGGTTACCTTGCACAGGTTTACATCAGTCCCGGATATACGAAACATTTGAACGAAATGGTGCAAAACAGCGCGACAGGCAAATTACTACTTTGTGTGGTATTTTGTACATATGGGTGGAAGGTGATGCCATTATTGAAGATAAGAGCATTATTACATCAGACCTAATCACTCCAAAAGGTATAGATCTCATCGTTTCATCCTTTAAGATCAATAAGAAGCTATCCAAGCGCGACGCACAAAAGAATAAAAACATTGCTGATCAACAGAGATACTTTGAAACAGCGAGAAGATAAAAAAATTCAGATGATGCAGGGTGTGATGCCAATATTCATGGCCAATCAGTCATAAAAATAAGGAAAATTTGTACAAGACTTACACCCACCCATTAGTGCTTAAAGAATAATAAAATCTTTTTAAAATATATAATATTCAAGTTGTGTCTTTATTATGATCATTAAGACAGTTTGTCAATATTTTCTTCCTGTCTCAGAAATATATCGAAGTTAGAAATATAAGTGCACATTCACATTCTAGAGGACTACTAATATTTAGGTAAAACAAGTTCCATGACTTTTTTAATTGGAAGGATTATATTTTCCTTGGCAATGCATGCTGCATATACACTAAAATATAACTGGTTGCTTTCTTCTTCACCAGCTGAGTAACTGGTACTCAGTGGTGAATACCACACTCCTTTTACACAGTCATCTTACAAATTCACAAGGTGCATAATGTGAATTCGTATATGCTGAAAACATGACATTTAATTATGTTTAGCACCGTATGATTTTGTTTATATTTTATGTAGCACTTTTTTCCATTTAACACACACCTTATGTATTATTTGCATTAATAAAGTGAAGAAAAAAATATTACCCAATCACCATGTGGATACCTCAAAAATTTACGTAAATGTTCTTGCTCATTTCTGCTTGTCAATGACATAATAAGCGTTTCATATCCTTGAATGAATGACATAATAAATGAAAGAAATTAAGCTGGGTGATAAACGTACAGTTACCATATTTTATCTGATGTGTGATGTTATCAGTGAGTGAGTTGCTGAATTTTCTGTCTTCTTTGATTAAATAAAATGTACTTATCTATACCTGTATAAATAGTTCACCTTATCATTTAAACATTCAGTGACAGACTAGAGGGCTACTATTCCATTTGTATACATTTTATACAAAACACCATCAATCCAGTAATAGCAAATAACATTCTATGAAAAACATGTGCATCTAAGATAACCAATAGCATTATTTGAAAACAGGCATGTGAACACATGCACTTTAATGTATGTACCATCGCAAGCAATGACAGCTTTAGTCCATTGCTCGTTCTATGTACTTACCGGAAATTGTAAGTATGCAGCGGCGCGCTCTAGCGGACAGGGTAGGTAACTGCATTTTCACAATTGTCTAGAGAACAAATTGGGCAGATGAGGTTGTACGAGGAGGTATTGATCGTATACAGGACATACATATCTGATTCCACATACCACTTGAAAGGTGAACCCTGCCCGATTCCACGGTGGAACAAATTCTTGTCTAGTGTGTCAACTTTTAACCTGTGATTTCAATCAAGAAACTTCATGATGACACTACAGCAGAGAGCACCTTTGACTTTTTGAAGGAAGGCATTCTTTACAAAAAGGAATGCTGACTATATATGTTAACCATTTTATACTTTTCACCTATATCTCTTATTTTTTATATCTTTCACAGAATTTTAACGTAGTTATTTTTTTTTTGTCCTTTATTTGTACTATTTTATGTATATGTGACAGGGTTTATCTTACAATAAATTGTTTTGAAATTATTTATATTTAGATTTACAAAACATAATCGAAAAATGCACTACAGCTAATATTGTGATGACGTGCCATTTACCGTTAATACGCACAGGCTAATTTTTTATTATTATAGCGTACTCATTTCGTTTTATTACTACAATCAACTGCATGGCATGTCTTTGAGTCACCAATTTGACATGTAGGCCGTAAATATCCACAAAGCTGCATGACAAGTCCTCAAGGCACACGTCTGCCACGTTAATGTCCAAAGCTGCATGGCAAATCCGCAAGAAATTTAAGTCAATGCCCACGAAAATACATTTAAATTCAAAGAAGATGACTACGTATTACGCAGCAATTATATGAAAGATACTTACTTAGAATCCTTCCAAGTTTATAAGTATTATCCGAAAAAGTGTTGTTACAATTGGTGTTAATGACATGAGCTGTTACACTGATTAATACTTTGTAAAGTAGTACTTATGACAATAGGTCAAGAAGAGTCTAACATAAAGAATGACAAGAAGCGACTGATGAAGCTCGATTTTATTATTATTATTATTATTATTATTATTATTGTTGTTGTTGTTGTTACATTGAGAAACATCAAGGACACTTTTTGCTTTGATAGCAGTCGGCATTTTTCAATTAAAATATATCATGGACAGGTTTAGCTTAGAGTATAGTTAATATTATTCCATTAAAATACATCAAAGACACGTTTTGCCAAGTTAGTAGTTGGTATGATTCCATTAAAATACACCAAGGACAATTTTTGCTTATATAGTAGTTGGTTGATGTTGTTGTTATGGGGTTTAACGCCATTTTTAAGCACAAGATAGACCATACATGGTGGCCAGTATAACTGGCGGAGGAAGAAGCCAGGAAAAAACCAGGAAAATATAGAGTAGTTGATATTATTCCATTAAAATACACCAGGGGAGTGTTTTGCTTAGATAGTACTTAGATAGTAGTTGGTTCTTTTAAATTAAAATACATCAAGAGTACATTTTGCTTAGACAGAAGCCATTTCTAACAGAGAGTAAAAGCAAGTACGGACTTTAAAAAATAAAAGAAAAGGAGAAAGAGTATAAGAAATACGATCTATTCACCACTCTCACTCCGGACTATGGATTTCCATGGCCAAAAATACGTTATTGTAAGTCTACGATTTCTCGAAATCTCTCATTAGTAATTGAGAATTAAAAGGCAGAGGATTTCTATGGCTTTCTCAAGTAGACTGGAACGAATAATCTGTTTGTCAGCTAAGTCGAGGAACACAGCATTAACGTTTTTTTTTTTTTTTCTTAATTTATGGCTGTCTTTTTTTAGCCATGGCCTGTCAAAGTATCCAACTTGGTTTGTGTGAATTAATTCAGTGACTTGCGTCATTAAATTTGACGTCATGTTTTGAGCCACGTGCTGTTAAACACGGGTGCTGCATCTAATAACATAGCCTCATACCAAGAATTTGTTTGCTTTTTGTCAGTAGAAAATTGAACACATTGTCTCAGAATAAAAGCTTGTTTTGTTATCACCTCAAGTATGCATGTTAAAGGTTTTGAAATTAATAATGGAAGAAAAAAAATACATTTACTATCCAGTGAGTGCAACTCACAATATGTAGAAGTATTATGTATGCCTTAATCAGTAGACTGGTTCTCTGGCTTCAACACTCTGAAGCTATCCGAGAACATATAAATACATAGACATTAATCTTCCATTCTTGCCAATCATACAACAATACATGATCAGTATGGGCAACTCAAAAAGAGGCGGTACATTCTGGACTATTTTTATTATTATGTATTGTACATAGGTTCTTGTATATTTTTGTTAGCATATTAGTATCCTGTCTACTAAATATAATTACTTGACACAAAACGTATATTGTTAGCCATATAGGTATCACACATTTCATTAACAATTATGTAACAAATCTTAGCATATGCTAATTTGTTTCTCCATTAACTTTACATTGTCAAAATGATGCAGTAGTTATCCATACTTCACTGCTTCATACTGCACAACACGCGTATCTTAAAATAGTGTCGTGTGTTAGAACTACTTTTTATTGTAAAAACAATTTAAGTTCATGTAACAGAGCTTTTGATTTATTAGATTTGTCTGTGGATGAACTAAGCGAGCTGTTTGATCTATTTCAAAGTAGAGATGATACAGCTGACGGTGTGGATGAGTTCACTGAGTCATTGAAGAAACTTTCAAACAAGTTAATTCGTATTGTCCAGCTATAGTTTTACGACAACAAACTTGAAATATGCAGTATTGAAAATACCATTCTAATCATTTAAACACATTTTAAAGCAGAAATGTTCAATACGAATCACAAATCGAATGGTTCCGACTATCAGCTGTGCTATTCAGAGTCTATAAAAATGGATGTCAAGGTCAAGGACTATCCCTTCTTTCTCAGAGACCGACCCTTTTACAAGTCAAACCAAGTATTAAATTCGAACAAAAATGCAACTGAAGAAAGCGGTTTTTGTTAAAACAGCACGAGCCTCAGAGACAATAATCCAAGAAGACAAAGAAGCCCGAAGAAGCTATATTTTCCGTTGGTAAAATGGGCTCTGACACTCCAGCAGCTCTGTAATTTTCCTTATTTGACTTTTTTTTGAGAAAACGTTTTGATTTATTGTACAAGTCATACAGATCATGTAGCTTGGGTCCCTCATGGACGATAAATCTGTCCCGATAAAGATTTGTATATTCTGATGGTAGTTATTACGAATAGTTATGGGGACAGATTTACTGGTCAATGATGACTCCGACAAGGAGCAAGCAAGTGATATGGCATAAAATATATGTTATCTATTCATGGTAACAACAACGGCAATAAATATACTTAACTTTCTTCATCTCGTATTTCCTCAAAATGTACATTCTACGTTATTTCTGATAATTAGAATGGCATGGGTTCCAAAAAAAGCGCTAGGCTGCACTGCACATTTATCTAGATTACATTTTAAGCAGAAATCACATTCCAAAGGAGAATTTACTGTACTCAAAACGAAATTATGTTGATATTCCCTAAGAAACAATATTTAATCCCGCGTCTTCTTGAGAATTTCAATGCAAAGAATTTCTTATTTTACTTTTTCCACCTTATGACTTCAAATTATTAATGGCTTTGTGTATGCATGTCCACTTGCCAGCCCTCCCTGCCGTTTATTTATTTAAAAATAAAATATGATTTACTTTCCGTTGAGGACTAACAGTCAGAGTTATCTACTCTTGAAAATGTATTGGCGGTACTACCGCTACTAGTCCGAGTTTCCTCTGACCCATGTCACCCCATTTTTGATATGTGGACATTTATGTTGGGGTGTAGGGTCAGAGCCCATTCCCTATCGAAAAGTTGGAATTCGCCGACACCATTCGGTGTCGGCATTGGGTAGCCACTTACTAGCCAGCCCAGCAAACTTGAACGACCTTTCATCGAGATACACCTGAATGAAATCGATAGGAATAAGGTTTATTTTCTCAGAAGTTACGATCATAGCATTCGTCCTGTCTTTAATCCGCTGACCTGGATCCGGTCATTTGCATCCTGAGTCACATGACTATACAAATCTCGCAACCTACATGTCAATGACATCAGAGGTCATATATCATTGAACGGAGGAGATTGAGGTGTGGTGAAGGTGGGAGTAGTTGCTAATAATTTACATTTAATTTGAAGGATAAAAGCACATTTTGGAATTTTAATAAAAATTACTTAAAAATAATTGAAGTATATCACTGATAAAAAAAAACTATCAGCGATTTAAAATCTTTTATACAGTATATGAGTAGACCTGTTATATTTTTGTCTCTCTTTCTGTACTTTTACCTTTTTCGTTCTTTCTTTTATGTCTATGATCTCTAGGAATGCACACATGCAAGCACACACAAAATAAATTTTTTAAAATCAAGCTTACAGCGCCGTGCCGAAACAATGGGTTGTTAAATATCCATATTGATGGAGGTAAGGTTTCTTGCTTTTTCGTTAACTCTTACGGTACGTGGCCGGTAGCAGAATCACATTGTAATCGCACATTCAAGTTTTGCATTCTAATTCTAGCGTTTGCTAAAATATTTGCTGTCTGGATTTCAGACTGAGTTCAATATGTTTCTAGTAATTTTCTCAACGATTAGTGAGCAAGTTCTTTAGTGTTTTAGTGCACACTTACTCAGCGGTCCCCCTCTTTGGAAAATTATTTTTCTTTTTTCTTTCTTTAGCGAGACAGCATTTTTATAGTAAGAAATAACAGTTGTTACGGCTTACGTTGTAGACGTGGCTAAGACTCACTTGACGATTGTTCAATTAGAGATACATAACAGTATATTCCGACGCGAGTCTTTTGTCGTTTCAGTATTTGGGACATTAACGGTGAAATAGATCACTATGGAGGAATCTCTAGATGTTCCCAATTAAGGTGGATCAATGCTCTGAAAGTTTACGCCATGAAACTTGCCCGTGCGAAGTAGATACATTTCCAAGAAAAAGGTAACTTCGAAACGCCAAATGTTTGGTAAACGGCAATAAGATATCTCTTGTTTAGGCTCAAATGTTACCTTTAAAAAATATTTCCATCATGACAGCACGTGACATTCGTAACTGGACAACCCATTGCTTAGTGGATTCGACCAATACTGATTCGAAAACGCAAGCATAGTTTCTATCGCAAAAAATTACACTGGGAGTCCATTGATAAAAACATTATTGAACCAATTATTCAATTTGACCCTCTTAACAGATTATCAACAACATAGTAATTTTCAATGGTGCTGAATAATTTGTGTGATTTGTGTTTTACATGGTTATGATTTGCATTATTAAAACGGTGTTTTTATTTATAGGCATGCGAAATAATTTGTCCATTTCAACTTGATTTAATAACTAATATAAACTGCAAATAAAGTTGACATTGTCTCTGTTTGTAAAGTATAAAAACAATAGGTACTAATCCAAAGAGTTTCCATTTAAGTACCTTAGACAACCGAGTAAGGCCGCTAACCAATTCAATAGCAAACTTGATGAATTGTTACATAATCCAATAACTGGACACTACATATCCGAGTAGGGCTGCTAACCAATTCAATCGCTGCTAGCTTCATGATCGAGTAAATGGAAAATACCTTGGCCAACCGAGTAGGGTCTCTAACCAACTCAACAGCAAACTTGAGGAATTGTTATCTAATTCAGAAACTGGACAAAACTTTGCACATCCGAGTAGGGCTGCTTACCAATTCAATCGCAGTCGTGATAAATCGATTCATAATCGGGTGCCTGAAACACTGAAAAATTCATCTCTTTATTACTTCAACATTTTTTGTTCAATGCTTATAAATGTTATCTCAATGCACTTTAGTTTTCTGGGAAATATTTTAAACCGATGCATATGCAAATGATTCGGGAGAGAAGACCTCTCGACTTATCTCCTTGTTTTACGTATTGTAGTAAATTTAGAGTATGTGCACGTGGTTGTAGTGCCCCGTTTTAAGCAATTCTTAGATTTGTGTGATTACTTGTTTGATTATTGGAATTTGGCGCCATGGAAATATTCCTGGCCCGAACTAATGAGCTAATCAATAGGAGCAAACGTCACGGAGTGAAGTGTTAGTGTGTTTCCATGATGTCCTGGTTCACTAGTAGTGAATTCCGACCAAAACCGAATGACTGTCCCTGTCGTAAAATAGTACATATTAAAATCTAGTGGTATACATTGGTAGCGTGACTGCAAGGACAGCACTTACGGTATTAAACCGGTAAATTACACAAGGGCATAAATAAAAAGGGACTTGGCAGAGACCGTTTATGTCGCCATGCGGGCGAATATGGTGCAGTTATATCGGCGAAATGTGCCTGGAAAGCATACATTGACTGGCCTAAGGTGGCGGAGTTAAAATAGTTCCCATTGTTAGGGAGTACTCGTTTATGTTCTAAGGCGTGAACGGTTGGTGGTACGGAAACATAATGAAGCCAAAACACGCAGATGTACGGTTGATGGATAGTTGACAGTTTGGTTTATCTGTGGTCTTGCATTAATTAGAGGAAAATTTAGGTATAGAATGGACACGTCGGGCTTTCTGATTTACAACTGAGGTTGTATGGAAGTCTTTGGAAAGTCGGGGAAACTTATGACTTCTAGCGAGAATCGCGCCAGGGTTTGACAACCGCTCGGTCAAGTAAATACCCGTGTGCGTATAACAGTATGTTAGCAGTGTTGTTTAACGTCGGGAGATATTGCAAAATCGGGGGGTGGGTGGGATGTTTGTTTACATTTTTATTGACAAATCTTTACATAATCCGACATAAAACCTAATTTGCATTTAAACGGAAAATTATTTTTCTTTTTTCTTTCTTTAGCGAGACAGAATTTGTATGGTAAAATTTATGATCATGCTTTCCAGAACAAAAATGTGTATGAGCAATGTGTGAAGTATATGCACTTCCTCTATTAAACAGAAATGAACCATAAGTAATAACTTGTCCGCTTAGAATACGTACATTATATCAATCGTCGTGAATCAGAACATTTATCATTCGCCAGCCTTTATTATATACAATGTTTTTGTGTTTAATTTACATTTTGTAATGAATATTTATTAAACAACAATTGAATCGTGTATAAGAAAATGTAACCTCCAAATTGCGGCTTATTGGTTTGAAAATTTCAAGATTAACATTTCAATATCATTAATGCGAAATCAATATTCAGAGAATCTCTGCGGTTTGAAAAAATGAACTTTTTACGGTACGTACGACCCTTTATGGGACAGTATATATCTATTAGGACAGAACTTTTAAGTAAAAGTATTACGATTGAAATTTATTCTAAATTGTATTAAAAGTAATTTTTCATTAATTTATATTGAAAATAATTTTCCACTAAAATATATGGAGATCAAATTTATATATCTGTGAAATATAACTGTATGCTATTTTATAAAGATAGCACTTTACAATCAGGTGCAGAAACCCATACAATAATACAATAAATTTCGCTCGTAACTAAATATCAACAAATTGTCAGCACAAAATATACAATACATTTCGCTCGTAACTAAATGTCAACATTTGTCAGCACAAAGTACATTTTGCTCGTAACTAAAAATCAACAATTGTCAGCACAAAATACATTTCGCTCGTATCTAAATGTCATCAATTTAGATTTGGAGGAAAGCTGCAGAACATGCAAATTATTAATATATCAATACTGGATGCGTTGCGCAGATGGTACACACACGATCGCCATGGAAAAGTTCAAAGAGCATGTTCTCACTAACAGTGAGCAAACGAAAAGATGTATAAATAGCGAACCAGGCTTACGAAGAATTATTTCGTTGCTCCAGTCAGAACAGCTCTGCCTTTTCCTTACAGCGTTTCCGTACCTCATTCCCCAAGATGTGGTCGTATCTTCACGATTATTAGTGACACCCTTGTTATGATACAAAACCATGTCATAACATATCTACTTGTGTAAATTCTTCTCTCTCTTGCCTTGTTTAAAAGACTTGAAAAGTCATCTTAGATTAACTTTTGTTTTAAAACAATAAGCACAAATTAACTTTAAGTTTTGAAATAATAAGCCCAAATGATGAAAATGTTTTGTCGAAACGGACAATTATTTCACTCACTTACGGTGAATGCCTTATGATGAATATCAATTTTTATGATGAATAAAATAAATGTTTCAACCTTTGTTTTTTATTATGAAATAGGTGGTATGTAAATATATATTATTTAAAATGCAAGTTTATTTCAAGAGGATGTAAATTAGATGTCTGTCAAACATCTTTCATTGGCTGAGAATGAAAACCACGCCATTATTAAAATGAAGCTTTCTTTCTTAATTGTACCGCATGTACTCGCGTATAAATTTGAGTCAATGTGCAACAACAAAGATCTGTATCTACATAATGCGCCCGCAGATCAGGGTCTTCGTTGTTTGTTCTGATCACTGCTAAGAAACTGCACAGACATAGATCTGGTGGCGTATTATTTGGGTCTGTACAGATTGCAGTTGGACTCTTCTTATAAGCGGGTATATGCGGTAATATTATACTACCATGATAATGCTGGATTTTCTTTGCCGACTGACAACATAATGTCTGTAGAGTCAATTTTTGTAATGATGGCGAGGAAGTGGGAGTGAATTTATAAAATGTTTTCTGGACCGTTCCGGTGGCCTAGTGGTTAGAGCGTCCACCACGAATGCAGGAGGTCGAAGGTTCGAACCCGGGCCGAGTCATACCAAAGACTTATAAAAATGGTAAACAGCTGCCTCGCTAGGCTCTCAGCATTAAGACGTTAGCTTTCGGACTGGACTGCCTAAGGATAACGTAACTGGGTGGGATATCATGCTACACGTCTGCGGCATGATGCCCCAGTGGTTGACATCAATATAAACTGTCACACTTCAGACATCGTAGCGTTATGACTGAATATTTTTTAAAGTTACGTTAGCAATCCAAATCACACACAGACACACACACAATGTTTTCTACCTAAATACTAGATTTCAAGATTTACTTTAAAAAATCTTAAAGATCCCTTTTCGGTTGTACTCTACAATGTAACATATTTTGACTGAAGAATGCCATAATAAACAGTGTAAATAATGTTATTCTAAGGAACGATTTTTTAGGAAGATAAAGGAACATTAATATTTTAAAGAAATGACTAAGCATGTAATTAAAAAACAACATTTCTTATCTTTAAACATACCGAATTATCATACTGTCAACAGAATATTTGTGTCATTTGTATTCCGAATAAATGTTCAGTTTGTACAAGCTTTTGTGTAAATCAATTATTTGTATAAATTTCTAAAGTATGAATATATTCGAAACTTCATGCCTAAACCTAAAACATGCACTATGTAGCGGTGTTGTCATTCAAGCACACTTTGTTGTCATTCAGGCACACTTTGTTGTCATTCAGGCACACTTTGTTGTCATTCAAGCACACTTTTTCGTTAATTTTGTTATTATTTTTTTACTTTGACTGAAAATAGTAAAGTCATAGCGAATTAACTTAAAAGGCATTATAGTCAAAGTGCTCTTTAAATTTTAAGTGAGATTTAAAATTCTATAATTTATATATTTATATATGCCTCAGATGCAACTATTCCATTACTGTTAAAGCGTATATTTTAGTCTAATAGCGACTTCTGAAGGAAGCCAAATTACAGTTGAACCATAACGGGTATGGCTTAAACCCCATACAGTTGAACCACAACGAGTATAGCTAAAACCCCATAGTGTTGAACCACAACGAGTATAACTAAAACCCCATACAGTTGAACCACAACCAGTATAGCTAAAACTCCATAGAGTTTAACCACACAAGTATAGCTTAAAGTATAGCTAAAGCTCCATAGAGTTGAACCACAACGAGTATAGCTAAAACCCCATACTGTTGAACCACAACGAGTATAGATAACCCCCATACTGTTGAACCACGAGTATAGCTAAAACCCCATACAGTTGAACCACAACGAGTATAGCTAATACCTCATACTGTTGAACCACAACGAGTATAGATAAACCCCCATACAGTTGAACCATAACGAGTATAGCTAAAACTCCATACAGTTGAACCGTAACGAGTATAGCTAATACCTCATACAGTTGAACCACGAGTACAGCTAATACCTCATACAGTTGAACCACGAGTACAGCTAATACCTCATACTGTTGAACCACGAGTACAGCTAATACCTCATACTGTTGAACCACAACGATTATATTCATCGATTCTCGACAGTGATTAATTGAGTAATCCCTTTTTTGCAAATTTTCATCATTGCTACACCTTTTCAGATTGCATGATACTAATTTCATAATACATAGATGCATGATGTTTAAAGTTATTTTATATTGCTCATGTACATAATGCACACATAGTTAAGAATTTTTGAAATTCTTGACTATAGAAGGCTAGAACGTTTCTGCGTTATTTTCATTCGACGATGCTAGTCCTGAAAATGGTCTCACGTCCAAGCTAATCAGTCAGCCACCTTTACTCTTGGACATTTAACTGTTCATACTTCATTACAACAACAACAACAACAACAACAATAATAATAATAATAATAATAATAATAATAGGAAGTCGTATTGTATGGTACATATCTATTCATCATGCGGTACAAAAATATGTTTTAGTGCGATACAAAAGAACATCGTATCTGTTGTATGTGTTGTAAATGAAAGAAATCATTATTGCATTTTCTATAATTGGGTGAAATATAAATATATACTACATGGTAATCATACAAACTAATTTAAAGAGAACCCTAAATTCGTCAGAGAGCAAGTTCTATTATTATCGATCTAAAGTCTTATGCAGCAGGCGTCGATGATAAAACGATTTCTCTGACAGCAGGAGTCGATGATAAAACGATTTCTCTGACCTTTACGGCTTTTATAGTAAAAGCTGCTAAATATGTCATCGGAATTTTATCTTAACTCATTTTCTATGAAAGTTCTATATTTTTCTAAGGTTGACAATTGATATACGAAGGTGAATACACATTTTCTTCATAAATCTCAATATAGTGGACAAGCAGGAATATAAAGTAATAAAATGGAATTCATTTTCTCTGTTCACTTCACAAATTTGACATAAGCTTTCTTCATAACAAATATTTTGATATCCTCCTGTGCTACCTCTGACTGGGAAGTTCCCTTCTCTAAGCATAGCTATTATATTAAAAAATTGCTATCTCCTAACAGTTTTAGGTATCTTTGACAAGTGAATTCTAAAACCAATGACCCATCTGCATACTAATTGTTCCTAATTCATTGGATTATACTTAGATGTACCAAGAATGTATTTATAACATGACAAATTAACTTTTTTAATAGCATAATCGTGAAAGCCCCAAACCTCAGCCCCATAGTTAAGGATGGGAGCTATCTTCGAGACCAATCCAGCTACGGGTAATTTGCCAAATTTTTAAAGACTCTGATTCAATACATGCATAGCCTTCAGCGCCTGCAAGGATATATAGTTTTCTGGCACATATAAAAGTAGTTTTTAACAAAATAAGAATACTAGATACTTATAATTGATTAAATTTTTTCCTCTGTATGGCCATATTACAACTTTTAGTAACTTCTGAGGTATCCACCTCTGCAAAATACATTCACTTTTTATTTCCACTTTAGGCAGTATGTATGCAGACTAATGAGCAAATTTTGCAACTGATGAGCAGCGTCAGTAAATTAAATCGCCTGCTTACAACAGTAAAAATAGTTCTAAGGTTTCTACCGACACTCCGCTGTTTCCGTCAGCTAAAAATGGTTTCAAATCATTCAAAAATAAATAATAGAGTAAGGGCTATAGAACACAACCTTGGCGTACGCCCATTAGACAATTAAACACATAGGTAATATAATTGTTGAACTTAACATCATTATAAATGGTCCCGATGATTTTAACATTTTCCACTATTATATTTTCACTGGCTCGCTTTCGGTACAGGACACGTCTCTCGATCCTGTCAAAGGGATTTTTATATTCTATATATGATGCATAGAATCCACCCCTATGTTTCCTTAAATAATTGCAACTTACTGGATATAATATAAATATATTATCTGTTGTAGAGTAACCCTCTCTAAATCCGGCTTGCTTTACGCATAATAATTCATTTTAGTCCACCCACTAAGTTAAATTATTATTTAAAATCGATGTAAACTCTCTGCTTAATACAGGTAATAGACTAATGCCTCTGTCATTGAAGGGTTCGTTTGCATCCCATTTCTTCCAAATTGGTATAATGATAGTCGTTGACCAATATTCTAGATAATATCCAACATCAAAACGTTTAGTAAATAATATTGTAAATATTGATGCAATTATGTTGCCCGAGCGTATAAAGAAATCGCTGGATAAAGCATCTACTCTAGCATTTGTGTCACGTTTCAGTTTACATCATCTTCAGTGATTGTTTTATCTATACTTTCATGAACTAGTTCAATGTCTTCATTTTACTGCATATGGTCAACAGAACTGGAAAAATTTAATAAGTCTGAAAAAGATTCACACCAAGTTGCAGATGTGCTACTGTTTGTGCACCAATACTCGGATTCTTTGCAAGACGCCAAAAACAAGTTTGTATTTTTAGAGCATAATGCAGATAAAAGGTTATTTTTTCATTTAATTCATGATTCTTTTGCTTGCATCTTGTAAGAGATTTATACGTATTTCTATAGAATTCATTATCTTCAAATGATTCATTAGTACCTTTTCATCTGAACTGCCTTAGACATCTTAAGGCTTTACTTTTGGCGGCTATGCAATCTCTTTCAAATTAAGACTGACATTTAGCAAGTTTTCTTGACGCTGTCACATCTAGATTTCGCTTTCTATTGATTGTCTTCATTATGTTTGCTTCATCGTGGTAAATATCAGTAACTGCTTCAACTCATTCACTGAGTTTGTTATTATTTATATCATTTAAAATCTAATAATAATAATAATAATAATAATAACTTTCTAATGGTTCTGTGTAGTATATGAGATATGCAAATACGAGGTGTGATAATAATAACGTCATAGAATTTCTGGCTAAAGATGTTGCTGAGCTAAACAATTAAATTTACACAACCGTTTTTGAAACAAATGAAAAACTAGACTCGTGAAGGGGACAGTTCATGTGATAAAATGAAGGCTCCATCAGGATGACATTTTGGTTTTACAACAATTTTTTTCATACCTATGGATAACCAAAGTTTTACATGTGTTACACAAGGATTGACATAAATGCCAACTGTTTCCTTTGCATCAAAATCTTAGTGCGGGTATCCAGAGGGGAAAAACGCGTGACTTCACCATGTTACAATCGATTAGCGTCGGATTTCTCATCAGTAGCCATTTTCAGCACGTACCGCATGCACCTTAGACAAATATTGTTTTGAATACAACAAGGGATTTGGTTGTCTCCAATTCACGCGAAAGAAACGAGTCGCATTTCAATATTGTGTTATAGCTCTAATCAATGAACTGCATCCGTTGCAATAAATATTAATTAATCAATCACTCCAAAGATATTTGACGACCTTGGACAAAATATTTGCTGTAAGTAGTCATAATGCAGCTAAAAGTTCATAAACAAATTCATATCAACAAAATCTGAATTCTTTTTAAACTACTCACACTTCTAAATATGATAACTTTGAGATGACCTGGCATGTTTGAAACCAGCGACTGAATGTGATATTTCATTTGCACGCAAAATTATCAACATGATTTGGTTTGCGAAAGAGGTATTCTGCAACTCAAAGAGAGCAAAGAAACAGAATGTAACAAAACATAAACTTGGCAAGAATACACTAAATTAATATATCAACAATAGACAACGAACCTAAAAAAATAAATACCTGTACCTGAACGAGAACAAACCTGCACATTCCCGAAAGAAACTCTGTCTGTCTGTCTGTCTGTCTGTCTCTCTCTCTCTCTCTCTCTCTCTCTCTCTCTCTATATATATATATATAATGTGTGTGTGTGAGCAAAAACTGAAAATGGACAAGTATTTTAAAACCAGTTTTCAACTATTTCTTTTTCTTTCCCCGGTTAATAACTCTTGTTGTTTGCAGATGAGCTTCTCTAATTCAGCCATGGATTATTCTAATGGATTGTACTAAGTGTTTGTTTTGTTGATATATAAGTTGCCTTTTCCCATGAATCTGTGCTTATTAGCTCAAAACAGTGGAAAACCTTTGTTATTGCGCCATTGCCAACGTTTGATAAATGTATCTATATTAAAATTGGTAATGGTGCGGGAACTAGTTGCTAACGTTTCGAGTCCGTTAACAGGGAACGTTTTAACTGAAACTTTTAACCGCAATTTCGTTTACACTTCATTTGTGAATTTACGCCGAGGAAATTGGAGCTGCGTGCCTTGCGCTAAGTGTCTGTCGAAAGTTAAGGACACACCAAGGCAGCCTACCTGAACTGGCTGGCTTGAACGGGTGTATGGAACCCGTGACGTTTGGATTACGAGTCAGGTGCTCTATCAACTACGCTGCTCCATTTGTCAGGGAGAACGGAGATAAAATTACGAGGACAAAAAAGATATTCAACATAAAATCCTGAACATTCTAAAACATATACATCATGAGGCGATAGAGCTAGATGTTAAATGAAAAAAGGAAGCAATACTTGGACATATAAATTTCACGCATTCTATATTTGTATATGGTGATGACAATGTAGATAATCTTAACATTATAAATGAAGACACGCACTATGTTAAATTGGTAGAGAGTCACGTATAAGTAGGACATATCAGGTTCTGATTAAAGCTTACCTTCAATAGTACAGTTTGTAGATTCTTGTCTTAAAACCTACTTTTCGTATATAGGCAAGTCTGGAGATGTCCACATAATTATAAACGACTATTAATGTCCAGCAAGAACTTACCTCTTTCTTATATTTATATATATAGAACCTTCACTCATTCGGAGATTCAGGTTGACAACCTAATAATTCAAGACATCGGTAGGTGTCTAGTGGCCAATCATGTGCGCGAGAAGAAAAATACGGTTTGGCGGCAGTTATACTGGTGTAGTGGCCACAAATATTTTTATATCATCCGGAAATATATATGGATCAGAACAAAGATTCAACGTTCTTTACCTATTAACTCGATAGTATTCTCGTGTGGCTTTCACCTCTGATACTTCATTGCAAAAACTAGCTTGATTTATCGCGTTGCATAATCATCATTCAGTTATACCTGTCAGTTAAAACATTTACTATTTGTCAGCATAAAACATTTTTATCCAAAACTATTGCTGCATTTTAAAATTCAAACTCTGACTCACAAGGTAATCAAAATGCCAAATTTCGGAATAGTCACATTGCCTACATTCATCGCCGTTTACATTCATAGGCATTAAGTTGCAATTGATGCGATGACAAGCTGATGAAAAGCATGGTCATATCAGAGTGAACAGATCCTTTAAGTATCAATCAAATAGAACTCCAAAACTTGTGTGAATGGTTTTCAGACGTTTGTTCCGTTAGGAGCAGTTACAATCAATTCCGAATAACACGAACACCTCCACCCCTCCTCATCTTACTTCGGAAAGTTAACTCCAATAAATTTCCACATTTGCTTATCCTTCTTCCAAAGTTATCACACAGCTATAGAGTTACTATTATGCTCAAAATCTGACACTGTCACATTTTCTTTATTCGCTAGAAAGGCAGTATTGGAGATGTTACCGTCATTTCGCTATAGTGTGCGTCGGCAAGCTGACGTTACTGTTGGATAGAAAACCATTTACGTTGTAGCGTAGAGCTGGCAGTTAAAAAGATTGCTGTTCGGTTTATGTTGTATATTAGAACAAGCCATGGTTTGCGGCATATATTTTCACTTGTGCATGGGTTATTGCACGTGTTCTTTTCTAAACATTTTAAAAATTGACCTAATTTTTACTAAATATTTTTCTTAATCCGTGTATCCGAATGGTTGAATGCCAAACTCGCTCTTGGCTGGAAACTAGTCCCGTTTTATATGGTCTTGGTAGTGATGTTATAATACACTGTTTACAAAAGCCCCATTGCCATTGTATACAGCAAGCAGTGAACAACTTCTGTCTAAGTCTAGGTCAATGTCCGTATCTAGGTTTGCTGTTAAAAAAAATATTCATCATGTTGGAAGACATTTTTGAAAAATTCTGGAGGTGTGAAATCAAGGTTTCCAATTTAATAATATTAAATGGCAACATGTCAGCATAAATTTGATTGTAAACTATGTAAACCAATCACTGCTATGAGAATTAATTGCTAGATCGTCATGTGAGTGTGCCTGCTACGCACCGATTGATTACCATTATCTTTTGGTGATGTGCACTTAGTCGTGAGGAAATATGGGCTCGTATGTAAAGACAGGGCAGTAGGTACCGTTTACCCACGTACGTGCGATCGACTCTCCGTAGAGACGAATTAAAAATTATCTAACCTGTATGATATTATTATTTGTTTTAATATATAAAAACTTTTTCTAGTTTGAATTGAATCAGCAATCAAGACACTGTAATTTCACTAGATTTAAATAATTGAGTTCATTGTGTTTTCTATGAGGATTGGCGTAATGGGAGTTTTAACAGATACAAAAGAAGATTGAGAAAATGATTGAATTTACTAGCTTTATTGACATAAAACGAGTAGTGAGTCAATGAAGTTAGAGATTTAGGTACGAAGTTAGGAAGGTTAGCAGGTCAATATAGGTTGGTAGATTGATGAATGTGGATCTCTATAAAAGTATTATAAAAGTAAATCTGAATCTAAAGATCACCTTCTTGATGCAAATCACGTGTCTGTCGTTTTATAAATAGAATTTCTATGAGTCTCCGTTTTATTGAAGACACTAGTCTATAAAGGACATAATTCTACTTTCACTGATTGTATGTATGTATGTATGTATGTATGTATGTCATACTGTAAGCTGCACAATCCCATATATGTCGTCATATAATGCGCCGTTTGTTGTTGTTGTTGTTGTTGTGGCGTTTAACGCCATTGTTCAGCACATGAAATTCTATGCATGGCGGCCAGTATTAATGGTGGAGGATCAATCCGGGAAAACCCTGGGAAGAACCACCGACCCACGAGAAGCTACTGGCAAGCTTTCTCACATACCCACATTGGCCGAATCCTAGGCTCAAACCCACGGAGACAGAGATGAGGTGGCAGTGATCCGTAACGGAGAACGCTTTAGACCACTCGGCCACTCGGTTCCCCTTATAATGCGCCGGTAGATCTAGGTCTACGCAGCTTGCAGTAGTAATAAGTAAAACAAACATCATAGGCTTTGATCTGCGGGCGCATTATGCGACGGCAGATAACTGTTGTTTGCAGCTGGACTCGCCTCATAAGCGAGTACATGCGGTTTTTTGATGCCGATACTAGGATATTGTAGTTGTGACAGAATATCTACATTTTTTTTAGTTATGAGTGAACGTAGGAAATGATGTAACGAATGGCCAGATATATTTAACACAAGCGTCCTGCAAACAGTGGCAAATATTTTGTTGAATTTAAGAGCGGATTTCAGTATTGGAGGAACGTTTGGTTAATTTTTGTTTTCGTGTGTATTTTTTTTTTTTTTGGTGGTGTCATTTTCACGAACTAGCACATGATACATTTATGCTAACAGTGACTGGGGTGGGTTGGGGTGGGGTAGACAGCTACATCAATAGTGACTGAGCTAAGGTAGATAGCAGAGGAGTGACAGAAGTGACACAGCTGACTTGATCCTGGTACCTTTGTAAGTTATAACCACAAACATGATAGATTTTATAGGATTCGAATTTGAGATGTGTGTAATGTATTGGCTTAAAGTTGCCGACGTTTCTATTCTTTACTGAAACGTCTAATGTTTTAACTGGATACAGGCGAAGATTCTTTCCGAAAATTTGTTTAAATTGTTCCTTGTTAGATACAGTTGGGTGTATCATGGTTCTGTGTGCAGTCAAGGCATTGTGTTCCACTGGACCCTTGTGTCATGAAACCTCATACTCGGCAAAACTTTCGCATATCAATTTCGCCGAGAATGGACGAAGTCAAAGAACTACCAGTTGTGCGATAGTACGGCCATCACAAGAGTTTTCTTCCATTTTACCAATGATCGGTGTATATAGTCGGACATTGATCTGATTCCTTCGTATTTATATATATGGACAAAGGCATGTGTATCTTTAATAACTGTCATTCGAGGACCTCGGATTTGATGGATTTCTGTTGACATGCGCATTTTGTGATGAAAACATTCTGCTCTTTTGGGTTACGAACCTTTTGTCTTCGAGTTCCGCTTTACACTGAAGCAGAAAAAGATAGATAACACAATTGTGCATGTCATTATGTCTAACCGTCAGTAAAATCTTGGCTTGTCATACGTACAACTAGTTTACATTTATTTGCAGTTAACTAGCCTTATGTACTACCGTCTTTTTCAGGAATATTTTACCCCAGATACGATTTTCTTCTTTGGGTGAAAATCTGCTGATGAGACTTTTTGTGTTAGGGAAACCCAGTGATAAAAAGTGTCCCTTTAACACACGCACATTAGGCGAGTTCAGATCATATTGTAAATTATTCGCTTTTCACACACACACACACACACACCTAATTCAAAACAAGAATCCTTAGGTATGTAACTAGAGTCAATATTTGCTCACTCATGGTCATCAACCCGTCATTGTTATGACAGTAATGACTATGTTGCACTAATGCCAAAACAAAACAATTACTGTGTAAGTGACAATAATTATATTCACGTGTTTAATCGACAAAGAAGTACCAATACTATTAATAAGTCGCGTCGAGCCTTTGTTGCGAACTTTCTCGTGCCATAAAACCTATGAATCAATGATTTCACTACTTAACCTGTTTTTTACCATACTGTACAAGGGGCCCCGAGTGGCCGAGTGGTCTAACGCGCTCTCCGTTACGGATCACTGCCATCTCACCTCTGTCTACGTGGGTTCGAGTCTCGGATTCAGCCAATATGGGTATGTGAGAAAGCTTGCCAGTAGCTTCTCGTGGGTCGGTGGTTCTTTCCGGGGTTTTCTCGGGTTCTTCCTCCACCATTAATACTGGCCGCCATGTATAGCCTATCGTGTGCTGAAAAATGGCGTTAAACCCTACAACAACAACAACAACCATACTGTACAGTATCCTAACTACTGTGAAAATCTACAATTACGAGTCTTACATATGAGAGTGTAGCACAGTTAAAAGCAATACGCACTATAGTGGCTGTGCCACGCGGAAAATTGTACATTTGCTTTCGTTACACTACATTTTATTTTCCTTATTATCCCTGTCAATATGTTGAATATCATCTTTTTTTAAAACAATCAAGCACCACCCTTTATCTGATACCACTAGTCCAATGTTGTCAACTATCAGGCATTGTTACCAAAGTAAAACTGGTATGTCTTGTACTGCAAATTGGCGTCCATAGTTCTACTTGTACTGCAAATTTGGCGTCCATAGTTCTACTTCACTCTGTCAGATAAAAAGGAAGACAGAGAGAGAGAAGCTGGTGTGGATGGAAACATCACGGGCAGACGATAGGGAATTGATTGATAGTGGACAGTGAAAGAGGAAAGGGATCAAGAAAGAAAAGGATGCGTGAATTCGAACTTTTGTGCTTAAAGTGAATGTCAGCCGTTGGAACAGGGAGTGTTTTATTTTTAACAGCTAAGTGAGAAAAAAAAAATGATTGAAACTGGAACTATACATTTTTAAAAAAAAATTAAGTGTGTACTTTATTGCCCAACATACATTTTTCTCGTCTAATTCTTGATAATAATTTAATTATCAGAACTAAATATTTGACCAGTCAAATAAAATACAGCAACTTTTGCATGAAAGTGTAGTGTCGAGAAAAGTCTAGAACTAGTATAGGGCTGCATGTATTGTAACATGTACATATCTAGAATGAGTGACAAATAATTTCTTAAGAATGTGCGAGTTATATCATTCCATCAATTCCGAAGCTCCCAAAATATCTTTTCATCCATTCTGTGAAGTTTCCCAAAATATCTTTTCATCCATTCTGTGAAGTTTCCCAAAATATCTTTTCATCCATTCTGTGAAGTTTCCCAAAATATCTTTTCATCCATTCTGTGAAGTTTCCCAATATATATGTTTATCATTTCTGTCAAGTTCCCTAATATGTCTTTCAGTCATCTGTAGTGTTTATTTAAAGTCTCCGTAACGTATCTTTCACACAAATGTGTGATAAATCAACTGAACTGTCACGTAAAAGGTGGTCGAATGTTCATGTAAAATATATCCACCAATAGAAGAAATATGTATCTTGTCACAATCTCGCTTATTTGGAAAGTTCTTGGAAAGTACAAGGAGGACTGTCGTCCCTTCTCAGACATTCGCCACAACTCACATACATGTTGGTGATCCCGCAAGACTTCTAACTATTACACTTTTTAATATAAAAAAATGCACGGATATGGCCATGTTAACTTATAGGTCTTTTACTGAATTTGAACCTACTATCTAGGGTCACTATAAAGTATTTGAGTTTCATACAGGCGATGAATTTGCTAACCAGTCGTATTATTGTGCTGTAACTGTTTATTTGTTTTCAAATAAATAGATCATAGCGAAGTTTTCCTCCTCATTCACATTCGATTTCGCCTGTTCAACAATACTTTATAATGGTTTCAAATAAAGAAGCGCAAGGGACAATTTTATGCTTGACCTTTAAATTTCTTTTTAAAAAAATTAAAGAGATGTTTCTGCCTCACGAGAAGGTATTCGTTTTATGTTATACGTATTTTCTGTTACCATACGTACAGGTTCGTTGGTTTCTCAGATAACTGTTTGTTCTATTGTAATCTTTGACAGGAGAAAAATAAATGTTAAAGTAATACAGATCTGTTTTGACGTCTCCAAGAGAAATGATAATAAATTAAACAAACAGGATCTACATGTGCAAACAAAATTTTTAACAGTAAAGTCTTATATTAGTTGTTTAGGCTCGAATAAACAGTAACACAAGAAAGAGTAAAAACAACATGCTTTGAAAAACATATAATAATTTATTTCCCTGGAAAGTTCTGTAAAAATGAAAAGAGTATGAACTTACGGTTTTAAGAATCAAATCCCAAAATAATCCAAGATTTTAAAAAAAACGAATAAAATGTTTGAAGCCCTAATGACAAAATGTTCTAATGATTTCACGTTCGAGTCCCGACCAAGAATCCAAGATGGAAGACGATGACGTAGGCTGTAATATGTAGTGTTGAAGTCTACAGTTCCTTGTAGAAACAAGAAATATCACTCCGGGTTTTGGAAATCTGAATACATTATTTATAAGAATTTTGTCTTTGATTTAGAATCTCACATGAGCAGACGTATTTTACAGGAAAAAAGAATTAATCCTTTTGAATCCAAGTACTTTGAAATAACTCCAAACAGCACATCATACACCTTCCAGTGTAAAGAAAAAGCAAAGTTACTACTGAGAATATCTCTCCAAAACAAAGGTTATATCGCATTCTAAAATGCAAAAAGTGGGTAACGTGATCATGTTCCAGAACCTCGTAGAAATTACTTGTTAAAGATCACGTACACCCAGTGTTGCCCTGACGAAAACCAATCATTTTACTCTAAGAAATAAAATAAAAATATTGTTTATATCTTAAGTCAGTAGTCCCATCATGATCATCTACAACAACCAATCATTTTAAAATAAAAATAGAACTTATGTACGTGGTTTCTACTAATTTTGAATCAAGGTCAGAATCTAGGTCAACACCTGGTATTTATAAAACGAACAGTCAAGGTCAAACTATTTTCTGGAAAAAGTATAATCTCCAGTGAATAAATTTACATCACAATGAAAAATAAATAAGATTTAAAACTGACAAACAAACAATTAAATTGAAATAAATTTATATTAAATCAGACTAAATTAAATCAAATATACATAACTAAAGAAATGATTCAAAACTATTGTCACTTAAAGGAATTTCATGAACAAAGAAAACCTATGATTTTGAACATATATTCTAAACAACACAAGTCTAACAGTTTTATTAGAGGGTATTTAAACTATGGAAAGCATGTTCGAACTAGCAAAGTGCATACTAAACAAGTTCTTTATTTTATTTATGCATATACACAATAATAATAATATTAGCTAGTGAATGGGAGACTGTATTCAGAAACAAGATCACCTCTAACTCGTAAGTTAAAATGTATTACTTTTGCTCAAGGAATACATCCGCAAACTATTCTTATGATTGAGACTGAGCCAAATATTGAAACATACAAATGATATTCAACAATCAGTATGCATCTAGAAAAACTTCGTAGTTTCCTAATTCTATTTACACATAAACATAACCACAATTTTTAAAGTTAATAATGAAAAGGTTAAAAATAAAATAACTTATCAAATTTCAATAACTAAACACATTTTATTTGCACAGAACAAAACAGCACACAAATTTAAATATTCAGATTCGGACAAAAAACATTTAACATGAAATACATCTTGAAAAAAGTATTCCTATAGTTAACAAAACATGTTGAAAAAAGTATTGCTACAAGTAACAAAACATGTTGAAATATTGCTATACTTAACAAAACATGTTGAAAAAAGTATTGCTACAGGTAACAAAACATATTGAAGTATTCCTATATTTAACACAACATGTTGGAAAAAGTATTGCTACACATAACAAAACATATCGAAGTATTAGAAAACATATAAATTTATAAATTAGAGAAAACCGATCTTTTGAATACGCAAAAATTTGCAATGACATCAATGTTTTGACAAATGACGACTAAGGAAACTCCAGATAAATAATGTCATATTAGTGATTAACACACGAATCTAGGGTTAGTTAAAGACCGACCAGGGACATTAAGGTTGCGTTTTATTGAAGAAGATTTTTAATGATACATGCTGACATTAAGGAAAGTTAGTCGAGGTAAACACGACGAAAGTATGTCAATGTGGTCATGCAAGCACATTTCCTCAAATTAAATTTAAATATTGTTGTTCTAAAATTTCCCACTAATATAGCTGAACAAAAGTTTATTCAAAAGTGATATAAATGAACGTGCAGACAAAAATTATTTTTTCGCTATGGACTTTTACAAGGGTGGCAAAATACTAAAAGATGAAATCAGGTCTACCATCATTTGTATTATCCTAGTCTAGAAAGAAGCATGCCATGACAGAAATAGACAAGCGATGTTCCGATCGACGGTCTCTCCTAAGAAACAACAGGGGCTTTTTTTTAGACATGCGGAGCATTCTTTGTGATATCTCAGTGTGCAACATTCAATCCGGTTCGAAATGGATCACACCTTTAGGTTAACATGGTCCAATATGTCCACTATCTTAATAATGATTTTACCGTATGTATTTCTCGAGGAGTATAAATAATAATATTCTAATAGAATATGGATTAATAGGATCCAAATAAAGTCAAACCTTTCCATTTATAAGTCTGTGTAATCAAAATTGTAAAAAGGTTTGCCGGTACTGAAACCGAACATGACCTGTATGGATTCTAGTATAACCTTTAGCATGAAAGGTATATAGAATTAATGGTTTAATAAATTTGACTGAGATTAAGTGCAAACAATTTCAAATACAAATACACGTAAAAAAATGTAGGAGACGAATAAATGCAGAACCTTGCTTGGAAAATGTTTAAACTAAAGTACTGATCATCCAAGCGTGCTGTGCCGACTATTTCAGCTATCGGTGCTAGTTTTTGAAAATCTGATTACAAATACCTTTAAATGGCTTGTTAATCAATATTCCTTGCAAGATCATCATATAACCTTCCAGGAAATATTTTTGACAAAGTCATTTTTAAAGTATGGAAACATTTCTAGATAGGCCAACCGAAAGGTGTCATCCAGCGTAAACCGTTATTACATTTTGTGTGCTTGTTGAATACGAGAAATGCTGTAGGGTGGAGCGGCCAAAAGGCCATTGGTAGAGAAATCGAGGGCGTTTTAGCGCACAAATCCCCACCATACAGTATCACTAGTATCACAGGAGACAATATTATTTAACTGACTTTATTGTAAGATCACGACTTTCTTTAAGATTATTATATGTTGGACTTTCTTTTCTTCACAAGTTACATCTTTCCATGATGCGGCTCTTTTCCATCATTCTGTCTTTCTTCTAAGCTACATGATCTCACAAAATACATGTTGTTATTTATTTTTAACACCTCACGCGACCATGCTCGTGTCTTTCTAAACTCGTCAACAATTGTCATTTGTACATGTGATGTTTTGTTGAGTAAGACAGCTATTTCTTCTGCTGCGAAAATTGAATTGAAGTGCAAAAGACTTTGTTCAACTTACGTTTATCTGGAAATATTACATTGCTTATTTTATGGGTTACAACAAGTTTTGCGGAATTTATACATGCAAAATATACTGTTAATATGAACCAAACTGTGCATACGGACGACACTACTCTGGTGTATTTCGGGATATGATTCTTGCAGCAATTATCATGAAAGTTAGTGTTTGTTTTTCACGTTTTTCTATTCCACGCATAAATTCAATTTTATCTTTTCGCCGTTTGATGTTTTCTTTCATTGTTCATTTACAGGCAAGCAAAATACATACACTCAGTTTCGCTGTCCGTCATTTCGTTCTCTGTTTCGGTTTCAAAAATGTATTCTCTCCTCTCGTCCCCTTTCTCTCTCCATTACATAAAATGTGATACTTTCTCCCGTCGATTGATTTTATTTTTTTTCGCAATTTAAGATTTTCTTATATAGAATGACACACTAAACACGAAAAGCTGCTAATAACTTCAATCCGACCGGATCAGCAGATGTCATTAATCTAAATTCAAGTTGGTAACGCGCATTTGTTGAATAACAATTACTGGTAACGTACTGCCTGACCCGACGTCCGCTGTTCTCGATCCAACGTTTGTGCCAGCCGCCATCATAAAAAACCATAACAATGGATAATTTTCGTCTTAACATTTTGCGATGACGCCTAAGGTGAAAAATCTCGCTGGAAAGAGCAGACTTTCCGAAAACTCTATTAACATTTAGAACAAAAAGTAATTTTACATTTAAGATCAATACGTGATCACCTTGGCTCACATTTTACAAGAAGGAACTAGTGATAAATAGAAAAATAAACGGGGAGAGAAGACAGTCTTCCCAAATAAATCTCTCGAAGCAGATCTGCAATGACAAAAATCGAGACCTATTACTAAAAACCTTAAGTACCCGTTTAAAATTAGTACAGTCACTCTAAATTCGGTTATGCATGCACACAAAAGTCCTAGTATAAAATGAAAGAAAATATGAAATTGTCATTTCTAGCATTATTGAGAACATTTTCTGACATTTTGGTTCCGATTTTTAGCGGCATACTAAAGACCAACAACAAGCAAATAAATGCATCTTTTATCCACACGTGAAATACAAAGGTTACCAAATACCTGTTAGGTGTTGCTACGTCTTAAATATATCGATCGTGTTCTGGTGCGTGGGTAAGCTTGCGTTCAGCTTGTATTGTTTCGTTCATTAGACAAAGTTTTATTGTATCTTATATATTAATTCGTGGTTCTATTTAGAAACATCATTATCGTGGGATGGGGGTCGTCGAAAACGTTACTAAAGTTCTTTATGAATTTGAATCTGAATCGACCGCCGTGAAGTTCGTTTTACACTGCTCAAAATAAACCAAGACCCACATACCTGCATGGTTCTAAATGAAAATGATCGTTGAAATAAAATATATTTTTTACTAATGTCAGTGGTTTTATGTCCCTAAACACTTGTAATATTCGTGTCTTATACAGTCGATATAAACTATCCTAACATCGTGTTATTATTTTCCTTGTCTTTTTTTTATACATATCGTTTAGGCAAGGGGAGAATAACTACTATTGAGACATAACTGCTCAAAAT
>CM068827.1:90766372-90818872 GCA_028554795.2 Sinohyriopsis cumingii | reverse complement strand
AATGAATTAAGTAGGTCCCTATTTTCCGCGTCTTTTACTATTGAAGTATTTAAAATAAAAAAAGAAGCCATTTGTCGTGTTTTTTCATCACAATTTGTGAACTTACGCTGCACAAAATCCATAACATTTGTTTAAAACGATCGTGAAATCAGTACGATTGTTTAAAATTATCGTCACAGCTCCGGTGGAATAGTGGTTAGAGCGTCCGTCTCTGATACGGGAGAGCGTGTGTTCGATACCCGGCCGAGTCATACCAAAGACTTACAAAAATGGTACTGACAGCTGCCTCGCTTGGCGCTCAGCATTAAGAGGTTAGTGTTAGGACTGGTCGGCCTGGTGTCAGGATAATGTGACTGGGTGGGACATCATGCTACATGTCTGCGGAATGATGCCCCTGTGCTAGACATCACTATAAACTGTCATACTGCAGACATCGTAGCATTATGACTGAAAAATTGTTAAAGCTGCGTTAAAAATCCAAATCACACACACACACACACACACACACACACACACACAAATCACACACAAAATTATCGTATAATCAGTACGCTTCTATATCGGCGACTGATCGGTTTGTTCAAGGAGGAACATTAGTCGATAAATAAGCTCCCACTCCACAACTCCATTTTCTGTTCACGCTGATCAACATTTTTGGGGCTTGAATTCACCTCGTCAAAAAATCGATGAATTGTTTGCAAACGGACGTGTCCGCAACACATCGGTACACATTTTAGACTCTTACCGGTATTTCTCGCGTCTCTTGAACAGCTATCGATTGAAGTGTCCTTTGTGACGATACGAACAGCTATTTAAGGAGCAAATCCTATGTATGACCACTTGCAAGTCCACTTGGAATTAGGTCACAATTAATACTTCCAGTTCAGTACCCACGAATGTAGTTCTAGTCTATTTTTAGAACATTTTTTCCTCTCTCATTTTGGTGGTGATAGAAAAGTTTTATTTATGCATTTTTGGTAGGGATTTAAAGGTAACTGTTTATTCTTGATAATATGAGCTCAGGGTGTTGTTGTCTGTGTGTATTTCGGCGACAGTGCGCAGTGAGTAATAAGCCCTTGGTGATGATCCGGAAGTGAAATCTGTGTTCTGTTTACATGCTGCTATGTTGACAGTCCAGCATCTCAAAAAAGAGCAGGTCAACATTTGACAAGAACTTCACCGTGAAGTCATCTTTGAAGGTATTTTAGATTAACATATGCTTTGCATTGATTGTCACACAGTGGAAAGGACAGTACTGAGAAACAAATGTAGAGAACATACAGTAAAATTAATTGTGTTCTATGTCCACTTGGAATAACACAACCTTATTCTGAAGCCATTTGGACTTCGTGCCTGCATACGGCTTTTACAAAATATCGCTAAATGTCAAAATGTACGGTGGAGTGCTCCGGATGGATTTGTACGCAGCAAAAGTGCACATTTTAACAGTTGATGTCACACGCATAAATCGTGCATTAGTATCCGCACAGATTTTGGAGGCTATTTTATCGAACTAATCACACATAACAGCGAATCCTGATTAGTCGAGGGAGGTAAATTTGAATTCTATTCATCATTAGTTTTAACGTGGAATTTCAGGAAATTCATTAAAGTAAATTTTAACAGAGAAACGGAATTTTAATCTATACGTAGTGTCCTTTAAAAAGCACTACAAATTTTCTTTTCAAAGGTTCTTTTTCCACAGTTAACCTTTAAGTAGAAGGTGATCGCGATTTGTTTGTACATTTCTAATTCTTTAAATCACGATAATTTCCGAAATCATACTTTATATGGTATTAAAAAATATGGATTACCAGAAAGCTGGTGAAGGATCTTATAAAATAAATCAGCTAACACACCTGACCCGATTGGATGTATACGTCCACACACTGCTCCAACTTTTTTGTTCTTCTTCATGCGGCCAATTAACATAAGAACAGATTCGGGCTGGAAATCAACATCTCCGTCCAGTGCTAATATAAACGTGTTGCTCGCCTGGAAATGAGGACGTTATTATAAGACAATGCAAAGAAAGTTTACATAAAGTATCGAAATATTTTACTTCTATACTATTAAAATACATAATATTTAATGTAAAGGGTTTAGTATAAACAATAGTCACATCCTACGGTTATTTTAAACGTTTGTTTTGACCCAAATAACTATTTCAGAAATATCACCCTTGTTATGAACAATGGAATACTTTCACTAATAATTCTTAATCATTCTAAATCTGAATTTCTTATTTTCTGTACATAATAATATTAGTGATCTTTGCTAGGAGTTCGACTTTTACATAATTTGCACTTATTTAACAATGTGCAAAAGTACATATAGATCTAAATGCACTTTCTAAAGAACGATTCCCTTGAATTGTCTTGAGAAATTAATAGGTTTTCCAGGTTTTATTATAGTTCGCTCATAATGCTTTATAGTTTACTAAATTCAAAGTTATCGCTATTTCCATGCTGCATTTCTAATCTACCAGTAAATGCTTAATACTCAAAATTATTTTGGAATCTTTGAACTATTTTCAGATCTCAAGATGTTTGGGATAAATAAAAGAACATATACGTTTGCAGAACCTTTTCTATTTCTTCATGGGGTAGAATATTCAAGAGGGATGTATGAGGCCAGATTTTATTCCGTCGTTTGTTATCCGTTTCCGCTTTATCAAGAAGATCCCCTGCTGTCTTGTCGTTGAAAAATGTCAACCCCAGAAGGTAATACATGTACAGGATCTGTGAAAAAGCCAAAGTTTTATTAGCTACATTTTATACTCTGTACATGTTCTAGTCTTCGTCTTGTTGACAATAACAACTGTTAAAATGATTAATATGGACGTTGAGCACGTTCTGAATTGCTGAAACCGTGCTGGAGGTATCTGAATTGCTTCTTAAATATCAACGTGTAGTCCTAGCTGTCATTGTAAACTTGATGAGGATTAATAAAACCTCACCAGTAAAGACGCCATAAGCATGCTCTAATCCAATTTTGGTTAAGGCGTGTTTTCACGAACTATTTTGGAAGTGAACATTTCCGGTTTGGAGGATGTCCTTGATTACACGATACTTGCCTGAGACCATCTTTTTCTGTGACGAATCTTGCTCTTGTCTTTTAGATGGGCAACCATCATAACGCCTCCTGGCATCGTCCAAACGAGCTTTCCCCCGTAGGGAGTCGAGGTCTTCTTGGGGTATCTGTCCCATTCAATGTCACCTTTGGCCACGGACCTAAAAATGAGAATATGTTCAAGAGGCGCAATAAATACTAAACTGCGTTCTGATCAACAGGTAGATGAAGTTCCTGAGGTACTGACATACTTAAGAAACCGACCAACTTGAAACAATGCTTAAATGTGGATTTGTTTAAAACAAATGTGGTGATTGGATTGTACCCTGATACTTTAGGCGTTTGACTGTAGATTTTATCATGGTCCTAATAGCTGAAAAAATTGTTCTTCATCTCAGTAAAAGTCTCTTATCATGAAACATCCAAGGCAGGGAAAATCACAAGCCAGGTCATTTTCTTCAGACAAAAATGTTGGAGACCTTTTTCAGCCAGATCAGAACCATCTAAGAAGATTCGAGCCTGATGTCACCAAGTGTCTAACTTTTTCCATACTTCAATTATATATTAAGTTCTGACAGCCGGCGATAAGTGCACACTTAAAATTTCTAAGTTGTCAAAACCTAGAATGCAACTTATGAAAACGAAAACATTAGTTGATAGTTGACAAAAATCTCTTCTCGGAATTTAATCACATGTCCTATACATAACCCAAGCTAAGACGTAATCTTATTACACTGCACTGTCGATATTCGTTCAAAGTGGGCAACATGTAGAGAATGTTTTGTAACGTTTTATTCAAATCTTTTAAAAGTGTTATATATTATTTAGGTTAATTTATAAGCCATACTTGCGTGGCAGCACCTCCGACGCAGTAAATGAGCTTAATTGTGAAAGTCATACTTACGTGGCAGCAACTCCAACGCAGTTAATAAGCTGAATGACGTACTCGTTTAGAACTTTCTGTCCAACTTTCTCGTCGTACTTGAAAGCGTCATCAAAAATTATGTGAACTGGAAAGAGAATTTAATTTAATACCCTTTTCATAAACACTCCTTGGATACTTTTCTTCTATTCAAACATTAACATTGAGTAATGATATTTGTCAACGTAAATTTTTACATCCATCGCGAATGTACTGATATTATGAGACATTAAGTTGTACTTTGTAATGCATAATAGTGTCACTATAGTAAGTGAACAGTTGTTGATTGGCATTATCGTGGCATGGAAAAATAAAGCTATTATAGACTATGATTTCTAACAATTCATTACATTGTCATCTACTCTTCAAAACTATCGATCGTATTGTCAAAGGAAAAACAATACATGTTTATTCTTACTTTCACTTTCAAATCTATCAGGATCACGTGTCTCCAACATTTTTTCGGCCTGTTTACTGGCCGCAATGTGGGCATCCAGTCTGAAAAGAAGGCAAGTTAATATGCGTCATTTTGACTTTGT
This sequence comes from Sinohyriopsis cumingii, assembly GCA_028554795.2. Classification (NCBI taxonomy): domain Eukaryota; kingdom Metazoa; phylum Mollusca; class Bivalvia; order Unionida; family Unionidae; genus Sinohyriopsis; species Sinohyriopsis cumingii. Next base: position 90,814,339 of record CM068827.1, on the reverse strand, counting down.
ATATAAGCATTGCGAATTTGATCGAGGAATCGTTCTAAAGAGATAGTTGAATCTAGAACATAACTCCACAACGATGACTATGGAAACAGAAAGAGAACCCTGCATAATCATGCCCTTTGAAAAGATACGGCTCTAAAGAAAAGGGTTAAAATACTTTTACTTTTTTTTACTAATAAAAGTAATTATTTGTTTTAAAAGAAACTGTACAAAACTTCAATTCTCTTACCTAAAGAGGGACTTGAGTAACTGAGTCATTTCCCTTTGCGTCTCATGCCACATTGTAGCGCAAACATAGACCATAGGTGTTTCACTGGTCTTTCTTTCCTTGTCGTCTTTTTTTGACGAGTTGTCTTCCGCGTGGTCGTTCCGTCGAGACATCAGAAGAGAAATGTCCACAGAAAGGGAGCTTTTCATCATATTCACGAATATCCTGAAATAATACACTGTAAAGTTTTTAATTACAGTCTCTTTAACCTTCAAGGTTTTAGGTCTTCAAACCAAAGCTAAGAATTACAAAGAGCAGAAACAGACTAGGAAGCGTTTCTATGTGAGATGGTGAAAATCACGTGATTTACTCAGATGTTGTAATGTTTCTCCGGATAATACATGCATGAATATGTATTACTTCGAGGGATTGAAACCACACGTCAGCATAATATGGCGCCGATTAAAGGTAAAGTTCTCAATATCTAATTATAAAGAATTGCGACAAAAAACTTAAGGAATATACTCCAATCCAAATAAAGTTGGATATGAGAAATAACAAGATGAAATATAAAATATAAGAATCTTAAACTGCTGTAAAAGTTTTATAAATATAAAAGCTGAAGCTAAACAATATGACATTCTTAAAAACCGCATTTCCTCGAAACGTCACATATTTTCTATGGTGGTACAGTGTTCCTTAAAAACGTTCACATAGAATACTGCCGTCTGACAAGGTGGAGATTGATACTCTCGACAATAAGTTGTTGCACTGTCGGTGGACACTGACAGGGAATACAGTCTGGTCGGGTGTTAACCCTTCAGGAGATGTGGACGAGTCAAGAGTGTGTGCTGCATATGCGAAGGCATAGTACCACCTCAGCTCAGACTTATTTGTTGGGATGACAGTTTCCAATGATGGGTGTTATGATTCAAATCTTATGAGAATTTCCGTCCCACATAAGTTGCAAAGTATACACAATATGCCAGAGTATGTAATACCTGAAATAAAGATGTTCCCTAATAAACTTTATATCGAATGCCTCCGTCTCGCGGGGTGGAAGTTGATACTCTCGACAAACATGTGTTGCACTGTCGGTTGATATGGTCAGGGTATAGAGGTTTACCCTTCAGGAGATAAGAGTCAAGTATCCTATAGGCGATCGGTACAATAGACTCTCATCTCAGTTTTTCTACTGGAGGGATGCCAATACATATCAATAATTATCGATGTTATGATCCAAAGCTTAAATGTAAAATTATCATTCCAAATATGTCGCAAAGTATACACAAGATGCCAGCTTATATAATATCTGAAATTTTCCATTCAGAAATGGATCAATACATACCAACTTTATCTACCCTCCTCCCCCTTTAGTATCCTAAATACCAATTTGACTAGGCAGTCAGAGTATATAATACTTTTTTCACATTGAAGGATTACTATACACGCTGTTTCTTTAAGATCTGGGACATTAACAGGAATTTTTCGCATAAACATGTAACATTTTGTGTGAAGAAGCGAAGTTTTCTGTTAAAAACTTAAATCGACCAAGATTAACAATTGTTTAAGACGGCGAATCCAACGCGGTAAGGGACCTTGGAATTGTGCATAGACGAAGAACAATTTACTTCTGTCTTTATTAGCGTACTTTAAATATGGTACGTCCGATAATACGTCACCGAATCGTTTAGAATCAATGGAACATTAAAACTAAGCAGTTGAACTCTCGGACACTATCACTCATTTCGGTAGCAAAACCGTTTAAGATGTTAATTGCTACAACATGTTACTGTATTTCGTTACATATTTTATGATCTAATCCTACGGCCTATATTAGGCGATGCCTACAACAAATATACATACCTTTCTTGTTTTGCCATTCTCTCGCATCTTGGAAACCAGATGTAATACGTCATCAACAAAATGGATATCCATAAGAATGATCCAAAAGTAATTGGAAGCATTAGACTTTCTAGATCCATTTTTGGACATTCTCTTTGCATGTCACTCAAGTCCAACCATGGTATGTCTCCACGACACGAGAAAAATATGATCAATAAACATAAGGGAGTTACTAGCACGAGTGGTAAACAGAAGGACACTTGCTGCATATACCATTTGCAGGCTAAGCAACTCAGGTATGAACACAATAGAGTGCTTAAAACCTGAAGGATTATTTGCTCATAAGTTCTTAGAAACTGGATTGTACTACTAAAAGTCTGCTCTGTTGTTGCCGTATTAGGTTTTGTAGGGTCTTTCAGGACTTTCTCCGATGCAGCCTTTGTGGTGTTGCCCATAAATGTAATGGTTTTGGATATCACGATATCTGTTTCGGTTACCAGTACTGGTGAAGACGTTGAAGTTTTCCACACATTGTACGTGGCATTCTTAGAATCTTCTAATTCTTTTACCCCAGAGGTGACTTTTTCAGGGAGTCTTGCCTCAAAATCCACCACCAGCAAGAAGGCCAGACCTATGTAGACACAAGCTTTAACAGGTATCAGTACGATATGTGTTGTGTCCCGCGACCTCAAAAGCTGCTTTCGATGATAATTAACGCATATAATGGACTTTTCATCCTTTTTGATATCATGATGGATAAAATTCTCCCACCACCTAACGGAAATGAGAAGAGTTGCCACTGGAATTACCCATGGTTCTATTTCTGCATCAGTTAGGAATGAACCTCTGTCAAACTGTACAAAGTACATCATAACGAACATGCCGACTTGAATACAAAGAACACCGACCGACTGGGCTAGTTTGGCACAACGTTCAATAAACTTCCTTTTCTTGTAATAAATAGTTTCTAGAAACGTCAAAAGAGCAGGAATAAATGTGACGTGAAGAAGAATTATGATGCCTCTAAAATTGTCCACATAAGGTAGTACTTTGAAGACGAGCAATCCTGTCCCTATAGCTGGTAAGGTTTCAAAAATTACAACCTGCAAGAATAAATGGACAAGCATTCAGTAATCAATGATTCATATCATTACTTAGGGAAGAAGAAATGATATGTTTTTGTTTTGGGGGTTTAACTCCATTTGATAGGCTATACATGGCGATAGGTATAACTGGTTGAGAAAAACCTAGGAAACCCCTGGTAAGAGCCACCGACCTACGGGAGGCAACTGGCAAGCTTTTTCACATGTCCACAATGGACGAGACCGGGACTCGAACCCACGCAGACAAGTGAGATGGCAGCGGTCAGTAAAGGTGAGTGGTTCAAAGCACTCAGCTATGAGGGTCTCCAGGAAGATGAAATGTGTATTTTTTCCAATTTCTCTGTATCATCCCGATTTCTCTGTATCACTCAGCCAAACTTTTTAAGGTTTGAAACAATGCTCTTCTAAACGACAGTTATTTATTTATTTATGATTAACTGCTAACAAATCCATCCAAGCAAGGATGTTTCTTTTTTCATATATTTTTCAGGTAGTTGGTCATAGACAAGTACACTGTGTTTGAATTAAAGATAAAACTATACTCCTAGGTCGTCAGCAATTAGTTGAACATTCAATTCCGTAAGGAACAACATTTTGCCTATTTTGTAACATTCTCTAAAACATCCAGGAATTTGGATTACATAACCTTTAACTGAATTTATTGATGTAAAAAGATATTGTCATGTTTTGGATCTTTTTAAAACTTAATGAGTTTAAAACTTAATGAGTTACGTAACGAAATATTTAGACAAACATTAACAACCACTGAGAATTAACCATTTCATATTTTATTTTTGTATGTAGCTAGTACGTAAAGGCATCGGCATAATTTCTTTTCAAATCCAACAGCATGTGTAGAAAATATAAACTCTAGATACATGAATGTAGAACTAGAACTAATTTTCGTTTTGCAAAGAAAACATACAGCCACTAGAATCCGCTTATCCAGCCACTTCTTTTTTCCAAACAGCCACTTGACTAGAGCCGTGAGCCATGTTAGACCCAGAGGCACCAAGATGCACAGCAGAACTTGAGTAGTCAATTCATTCCGTCTTTTCGGAATCTGTAATGCAAGAAATAGTCACCGCACAAAATTCCTGCTAGCCCGTATTCGAAAGATTAACAAAAAGGTACGTGCACAGCACAAAGTATTTGTTTGATTCCGATTCTGTGGAACTTAGTTTATTGTTGCAAACGAGTACACATTAATGTTTACAGGCAGAGTTATTGCAGTCTACAATGAATGCCCACGCACAACAATTATGTACCAGGACATGTACGTATTAGAACCTCTTTACAATATGCATACCCCCTATTCGAAACATATGTGTACTTGAATCACGCTTAAATAAATGTATGTGCCATATGGGCCAAGGGATAAGAAAATACAATCTTAGAATAAACGTATACATATGTAACCGATTTATAAACGTGTTTGCGATATGGGGAAAGGAAAACTAAAATCCGTATTACAACCTGTATGAAAGATATATAGGAAAAAAGGTGCGTGGCAGAGAATTACCTTATTGGACATTGTTATCATAGAAATGATGGAGAGCTTGCTCCAGACGCCCGTGACCAATACACCAACAAAAAGCAAGCAGAACAGGAGAAAGCGAATGGCACGGAGACACATCTCCTCGCATCTGTTGGATCCTTCGTAATCCCGCTCTGTCTGACGGAACATGTCATAGGCTCTACGAGAAAAAAAATATATATGGTCATTTCTTATTCTATGGAGGATTTAAAGTTATTGATAAAGTGGTTGTTGCATATTCTACACAAACGTATGGAATACAAAATACAAATAATCAGTTTTAATTAATTGTCTTTATGAAGACTGAAATGATTTAAGGACTGGGTTGATCTTTGGGCTGAACTCTGTACTGTTTAAGCTGATTAAAGCAAAGACATTGTCTGTGAGCTATGCAAATTGTAGTTGTTGCATAAGAGAGGAAATTGTGCATATGAAAAAGCCTATTCATTCAAAACAGGAAACAGACCTCACGCCCATGTATAAAGCTACAGCACAAGTTTTTTTCTTCCTGTTGACATCTCCAAGACTCATTGATATTGCAATGCCATAAATATTAATTCATGATTCTTCACATTAAATGCAAATATTCCAATGACTGGTCTTCTTGGCATCTTTCAAAATTCTTTTTCAAAAAGTAAATGATTTAAAACTGATATAGCATAAAAAGCATATAAAAAGAATCACTTTTTCTTCTTAAAATCTGATATAGTTTCAGGCTTAAAGATCTTTGGTTCCTCCTTCTCGGTTTGGATCAGTTTCTTTTCTTCCAAGGATACGTTCCAGTTCTTGCTCTTGATGGATGAAACATCCGAGTCATGACTAGATGCGAAATCCGATGTCCCTATGTCCTCAGTGGAGCACTCCAAAACTAGATCTGCTTTTGAGACAAATGATGTCGAAACCTCGGACGCTGTGTTCTTTGAAATGGGAGATGACTGTAATCTGTTTTTCTCCTCTTCTCGTCTTCTTTTACTTTCTGCCTCTTCTAATATCTTTCTCTGTACCACCTCTTCTCTTTCCTGCACAATTCAATGACATCACGTTAATACAATCAGTCAAGAAACATCATAAATTGGTTAATCTCTCCTTCCCAAAATTTATCCCAAACCAGGTATATTTACTTCAAAGGCTAGTGTACATTTTGACAGCGTCTCCGAGTTGTCATTGCAAAAGATTGTGAATTTTAAAACGTACTATAGGCATTATTTCACTGTGTAAAAGGTCAGAGTTTGTTTTAGTTGTACATCCTACGAGCATTAGTCTTTCCTTCAGGTACAATAATTTCATAGTAAATATAAAAAGCAAACTGACAACGGGACCAAAGTAACTTACCTTTTATGTAAAGTGACAAGTCCTTGGGATTTTGAACAGACACTAAACAAACACGTATACGAGGATTTATCAATATTTCCTATCATAAATGCTATGAGAAAAGGTTACTTGACTGTTTTCAATTATTTTAATTCTTCTGAAAGTATCTTTTCATGGACTTAATTCACGTATCTCGTATTGTGAACAATGTCCTGAAAACGTGCGGAAGTCCAACACCTGTTCCGGTAAATGAATTCCATAATTCGTTGCTGTTTTTGTAACGGTTTCTGTATAAAGAATTATGGAAAAACCAGAAGTCTCAAAAAGCTAAATCTGGGTTATACGTGTGTGGTGGGTGTGTGGGGGGTGGGTGGGGTGGGGGTGGGTTGTTTCAGCGTCAAGTTCTTGTAAGGTCTGCATGATAAGTTTGTGTGCACGTCGTGCGGTAGCGTTATCCAGGTACAAAATAAGGATACTCATTAGCTGGTCTGGACACAATTCGCGAATATCCTCCCGTAAATTATATCTATGTGGCATAATATTGTCCATTCACCGAGTTTGTTCTCTGATACCATGTAGTTCAAACGTATTCCTTGTATGTTGAAGAAGATAATGCATATACCATTTCCTTAAAATTTTGGAAGACCTGCTAAAAGCAGACGTTTGCTCAAATTTACCGCTTTTTCTCTTACTCTTAGGTTCAAAATAATGTATCCAACCTTCATCACATCTAAAAAAAAATTATTTATTTTTAAATGTAGCCTTCTAGATTTTTACCTGTACAACACTTCTCTGCAGATATTTACTAAAACATACATGTTCTTTATCAAGTGATCAACACACCCAATGGGCACAAATCCTTCCTTGGTCAGAATTTCCTCTGTACTTCGGTATGAAATATAAAATTTTCTGTTACCTCTCAAGCATCAGTATGTCCGTCTTCCTTCGGATATAATTCCACATTATCAACTATTAATTTTGAAAGAAGTCTTTGGTCTACCATTTCTGATACAAGTCTTAATAGTCTTCCTAACACAACTAAAATGTGTCATCCGTCTATTGACCTGACTTAGCACGTTCTGATACAAGTCTTAACAGTCTTCCTAACACAACTAAAATGTGTCATCCGTGTATTGACCTGACTTAACACGTTCTTATACAAGTCTTAACAGTCTTCCTAACACAACTAAAATGTGTCATCCGTCTATTGACCTGACTTAGCACGTTCTTTACTGACTTGATTTAGCACATTCTTTAGGTCCATCATCAGTATCCAAGTTGGTTTTTATCCGTGTAAATGATTTTCCTACTTTTGTATAACATTAAACAAATAATCACTCCATTTACCATTTCTTACAAACATGAGGTAGAAATGACGAACTCGCCAATCATCTCTTGTTTATAAGGTATTAAATTTGTTGTTGAATATTTTCCATCAACTCTCGTACACTTCTGATTTTAGGTAGAAATGTACATCTTTGTTCACGTAAGCAAATGTGGTTAATACTCACCTTAAGTATTTTTTTTTGTATCCGCCTATCGAGTTCTTCCTCGTGACTGTACTTCAAAAACACCTGCGAAACATTGCATACGTATTGATAGCACACACCAAAATGTTTGCACAGGGACCTTATCAAGATTAACTTGGTGCTCCTGTGTAGTTTAGTTTATATTCATAAAAATCGTAAATTTTCGGAGGAAGAACTTATGAAGTTCAACATTTCAGGATCATATGTAATTAAAGTTATGAAAAAATATGTCTTTCGATTCATCAATATTTTCAGCAGATTATCCCATGAATAAATAAAACTTAGTGTCTAAATATGAGTGAGGAAGTCAATTATCGATCTGTCTGGTTTTCAAAGATGTCAATAACAGAAATGTTACCTGCCTTAATTCGTTCGTTTTTGCGACAAGAAAACCTGTACTTTGTTTTTATTCACGTCTTGCTCTCGTACTAGTATCATTTAAGTAAATTAAAGTCCACATGTGCCTTTCCCTGGTATTATATGAATTCATTATGGCTCTAATGCTGTTCATGTCTCCAGACCGTCGTAGAATAAGAGCCATCCTAAGTATCAATTTTGAATTTGTTAGCCTTACAGACAGAAAAATTCGAGAACATCACCTTATTTAATTTCAAAATTATGACCTACCTTTCTGGGTCCGATGCTGTATTCTGTTATTCCAGCACGATGTAGGACATTCTCCACGACCGTCTTTGGCGTTTCCTTACGATCAGTGGGTTCTACAAGATTTTGAAACCTAGATAGACAGAAATATTATATATAGACTTTTTTCCCTCCGACATAAGTAAATAAGTACATTCTACAAACTTTTTTGATGTATTGTATGACTTATTTTCATCTTATTACAAATGCGAGAGAAATGCTTTTATTTAAGAAGTCTTTAAGATCAAATTCGAAACAAAACGCTGGATCTCTTCAAGAATGTCTGAATTTTAAATCAGTAATAAAGCTTAATGTTTCAAATTCGATCATGTACTATTTTTGGAGATTTAATATTCAATCTTATGAAAGTGAATATTATTAGCACTTATTATATCAGCAATAATCACTTGCTGCTAAATTTTGCTACATTGAAAAATATTCCCTAAAATCTCTCTGTTAAATAATGACCAAGATTTAAAAAAAACTTTTAATGGAGTGAACGTTTAGAATTTCAAGACATGTAGAAATTTGCTAGTTACTTACCTCTTAATAAAGTCTTCAAACTGATACCTCAGGGGGAAGCCATCTTTGCGCACCATGGCGACCTCTTTGACCCCACTACTAAGCAGCTGTCTTCTGACCAAATCTATATCAAAGCACTCGGGTCTTAGCTTCTCGTTTGGTTTGATGCATCTAGCAATCAACAATAAAATCTCAGACTTTCACGAAGGCAAGAGATAGAAAATTTAGAATTGAAAGAGGAATCACGTTTCTGTAAGCGACTCAAAGAACTGTACCAATGGCATTTTAGAAAAATATAAGCATAAAAATTCAAGCGAAAATACAACAAATGGCATGTTTATTAGCTTAAGTAGAATAAATGTGTAAATTTTCTTCAAGTATTTTTCTAGACAGTACTCCTCGATGATTTTTACGTCAAAGGGAATAAACCTTAAAATGTACCTCTCTTCGAATGAAATGGTGTGGATGATTTTGGAAAGCAATGAAATGGTATGATAGGCATTTTGGTACTTGCTTTCGTTGTTCTTCATTCGTACATTCTGGTGTGTTTATTTATAAATACGTAGGAATACAAATAGCATAACAAGGTAACAAGGCCCCTTTAAATTCACAACATAATCGGTAATAACAAGTCAAAATTTCCGTCACAATGAATGTAAATTACAAGGAATCTTACTTGACAAACCACGGTTTCATTATTCGCAGTTTCTGTTCCAGCCTAAGTAAAGATTTCTGAAAAAGCAGAAAACGAGTAAATCAATTAATACAGGATTTTAAAAGTGCCTAAAATTAGTAAATCAACTGATAGAAATTTTTAAGAGTGCATAAATCGAGTAAATCAATTGAAAGGATTCAGAAAGAGCATAAAACAAGTAAATCGACTGATAGAGGATTCTAAAAGCACATAAATAGAGTAAATCGCTTGATCCGCAATATAATTGTAACTAAAGTGCAATGCATTCATTAATATGGTATTTTCACAAATTCTTTCTTGACATTTTACGATGATATGTGCAACTCATCCTTTTTACTAGGGCAAAAGTGGTGCGAATAACTCTACAAATCTTTAGTTTTCTAAAAGCATATTTCAATAGTAAAGGAATAATACTAGATTTAAATTAACTGGGTTTTTTCTTTCACATTTTAATGGAAGACGACCTTGAAACGTTTCGTCTCATAATCTTGCAATTTTCCTCTTTTCGCTTTATCTGATGAAGCGAATCTGAAATTAAAAAAAGAGACGAGTGAGTACTAAAATAAACAGCCTTATTGTCGTCTTGTTTACAACTGTGCCTGTGTAAACTCGATATACATTAGATTGAGTAAAATAGGTCATCAATAGCTGTTGATCATGATTAGGCATTATGAATCTGACATTATTTTGCCCGCTTGCACACGTGCCCATCTCTCTAGATTTACAAACGTTTATAACTACGATGCAGGATTTGTGAAATAGAGACCATGCATATTCGTAATGACTTGCATGGTAGTTAAGTCTCAGACGCCATTTTAGTATAATCAAACATATGCAATGCACCTCGTGTGCACATATGAATAACTGTTATATAAAGAATACGACTTTGTTTTAACTTACCCCCCTTTGATCTTTTTTGCCGCCCTTTCCGACAGGGTCGTGTTGTTTATATTTCTGTCATTCATCTTGCTATAAAAATAGCAAAAATAAGTTAATTAGAATTTAATATTGTAAAAGATATTAAATGGAAGTACCTTATTAGTAGATTTATATTTACTCCAGCAGTCCATTTGGTTATTATTACCTTTAGTCCTCTTTACCTTGCAGGTATAAACGCAATTCTTATACGCTTATATTAGTACATGATATAAAGGACAAAAAGGCTAAAGGATAACACGTTACCGATTTATTGGGTTAGTCTTTCTACAGCTTCTCATTTCGATGGAAAGCTCATACAGTTTATGAACAGCGTGTCCTTTATGTTAACTTTATAAACATGTAGCTTTGTGAATATGTATAAATGAATCAAGCTATTTAAGTTATTCGAATGTTAAATAGCTTTATGCATATGTCTAAATGAATATATTGTTAAGCTATTTAAGTTATTCGCATGTTAACTAGTTCTGTGAATGTATGTAATTAATGTCGTCTAGCTAATTGTCACGGAATGGTGTAAATGTTGTTAATTAAATATATGTACTCGGGTTTCGTTTCTTTTTCTCTGTACAACGATACCCGAGGGTGATTATAATATGGTCTATGTATTTCGAAATCGTGAGTACGATTCGTCCTGTGCCACACGTGCAAGGTGCCTTTGATAAAGAATAACGAAAATTCTAAAGGTATAAATACGTTACTACATGTAAAGGACCTTTACAATACTAATGGTTTTGTCAGCAAGCGGCCTGCTAAAAGGATTCGCACAACTCCAGCTGTAGGGGTAGGTAATGTTTTGGGTTTTAAGTGATAACTAGTGTATTACCATATTTGCCTTTGCATGTTTGTTATAGTTTTCTTTACATACCATAATGGGTGCATTTTTTATTCTTGTTGCGACGTAGTGCAGGACTTATATTGGTAATGTAAAGCTACATTTTTTTAAAAGAATTGTTTACTATTGTCTTATCAAGCAGGGTTAGGTTTACTATTGAACCTCTGTTTTGTAATTGCCATTATAATATAATCTTTTTAACTTACCATGTATAACGTCCTTACGTTATGTCTGTATCAAGTGTAGTACACTGTATCGGGTATATTTTCAGCTGAGTGTGAGTGTTTTGATGGTAGGAATATCCGGGGTGTCCGGTGTTGTCAGAGTGTAGAAACGTCCGTGTGTCCGGAGCGTTTAAGGTGCCGGAGCGTCTAATGTCTAGCGTCCGGAGTGTCCAGAGGGACTAAGGTGACCCAGCTGTAGAGCCGTCAAAGGACCAGGGGGTCTGGAGGGTCTAATATTTCAAGTGTCCGGAGGGTCTAATGTTTCAAGTGATCATAGTATTCCGAGGGTCCGGAGTCTATATTGGTTGTGAAATTGATTCAGAGGAGCTGTGGAGCGGATATGGTGCACGGGTGACGGAGTGCATCTCCACACATGTATTTTTAGCTGTATGCTAATTTTGGGTTAGTAAGACCCAGTGTATTATTCAGGACTGGAAGGATAGATTGTATATCCGTTCTTGTTTAGTGACATAATTTCGCTACCTGAGCGAATACATTTTTTACTATGTGTAAAGACTTACATCGTTTACTATTTGAGTGAACTATATTCATCTTTCCATTATTGAATCATTTGTGAAATCATTTATCCTGTATTTTAGGGTTACTGAACTAAATTTATTTGTATATTTTTTCCATCTTTGAAACTGTGCGTTTTTTTGTTAAATAGATCCAATATTTGGATTATAAATACGCACACATCTTCATAATCCACTACTCATATAAATCGCCACATTAAACCATATATCTGTGTCGTCAAAACGTGTTCTGTTGTTAATCCGAAATATCCCACCCGGTTATCTTGTTACACTAATAAAGTTATTCACAAATTGTATAGACTTATGAATATGTTTAAGTGAATCTGTCATTTAGCTATTCAAGTTATTCACTGTGAACATGTTAAATGCGCAATATGCCAGTACTTTACTTATGCAGCCGTTACAGATATTTGCTTTATCTAGAAACCGAAGCAGATCGCAAATTACACATGAAACGTTTTTCTTCTTGTTTAAAGAAAAACGAGAGCAATTTTAAGCACTAAAAATGAGCATGCAGTTAGCGAGTCTGGAATTCAAACTTGGAAATTCACTTGTCTGGCCAGAAAAGAAAAAAAATTCACTTGAAATCAACTTTTGACGTAGCATTTGATACGAGCATGGTTACTTATGTATCTGAATGTTCTGATTAAAGTAAGCATGGATTAATCGACATCGAAACCTCACCTGACGACACATCAATTGACCTCCTCGAAAAACGGAGAATGACCCTTCTCACTAATTAGCATAGCTGTGGTCTTAAAATATGCATTGTCTTCTTACAAACGAATATTGAAAGGTCATTTAAAAGTGGAGAAAAGTTGATGAAAATTGGAAGAGAAGCTTTAAAGATTTGAAACATGAACTGTATAGGCTATGTTGGTGTCCGACAGGATTCCTGACCAACCGCTTTGCCGCGCCCAATATGTTGGAAAAAATAAGCAATTTGGTAAACATTCACACCTGTCTACATGCTTAGATTGGTCAGCTGTTCATATGGATTTCTGTTGTGTGAAAGCTGATTGAGAGCCACTACACTCGGCCAAATGGTCAAGTTAATGTTACAGACAAACGCCGTTCTTCAAAAAGATTTTCATAACGTCATAAAAATATTCATCAACGTTTTATGAAGCACTCGTGCGCCTCAAAACTTTATGTTACGAGGTCCGCCATGATATCGTAAAAATTCTTGGTGTTGTCGAATACGGATGAATCATGAAACTTTTGTCTTGTCTTTAATTACAAATTTTGCATGGCTGAGATCAACTTACTTCAGGATGAACTCGTTCTTGCTGTAATGCAAACATTGCCTGAGGGAATTTGACAAAGTGTCTGTGTTCTTCTTTAGAAACCCTTTGGCATCATACATTACCTAAAATGAATTCGAAACAAAAGACAGTCAAAACTTAGCAGAGCACTATATGATGATTGATGTGACGGACATGAAACTGGTATGCATAAGGGTATATTGGATAAGAACGGAAAGCACAGTATGCTTCTAAGACGCGACAATTACAAACTGCAGGGCATTTAGCTCGCACAACAACCGTCTAGATTGATTCAGTAATCCAACCGCACACGTGTAAATTCGCATTGCTCGATATTTTTGAAGAGCAGGGTGCTCGCAAGCCGTACCAGAACAAGGCTGCTGCAGACGTTGCAGCCAGTACTGTTAAGGCCGTGCTAGACCAAGGCATTCTCATACATTGCGGCCAGTAATGTCAGGGTCGTTACAGAATTTGAACCCTAAGTTTAAGCAATAAAATGTGCAGAAATTTATGCAACATTACAACAAAGCTCTGGCATCACCAGCGAGTGAAACACGGAAATCGGCATAGAGGATAAAAATTTAGATTATTTTTTTTGGTCGACCACTGAAAATATTCTCCGTATCCGTCTATTTTAAACCGGTAATGGCTGTACTGACATATTAATATAGCCATTTTGGGTTTAACGCCATTCTTATGCATATGATACAAGGCGGCCAGTATATCCGGTGGAGGAAGAAACGAGAAAAAACCATCGACCCACGGGAAGTAACTGGCAAGCTTTCCAACATACCAAAGCTGGCCGACCCTCAGAATCGAACCCCGCGGACAGATGAGATGTCGGTGATCTGTAAAGGCGAACTTTAGACCATTTGTCCATCCGGGGCCCCTAGAAGACTAAGGATTACTTCAGTCCATAAACCATAACCACCTAAGTTAAACGAGTACAGTTAGATGTTCCAGTTATACATACCTCTTGTGGAAAAAGGTGCCAGTTACCTTTTGGGTCAACGTTCCCTGGCATTTTTATCACATTACAGGATGACGTCATATAAAACAATTTATTGTGTACATATTGTTGCCTTCTCCGAGACACATGGACAAGTAGAAATCATTTCAAGTTGTCACAAAATCGTCCCCCCCCCCCATAATATTGTTTAGTTCATTGGTATAGGATTGCAAATTAAAAGTTGCTGTCAATATAAAGAACAGTGTTCGCTATTGTCGAATAGCAGGTAAAATATCTCGTGTTAAGATGAAAACAACCATAGTAAAGGAAAGCTTGAGAAAACGTTTTCATAAATATGGGAGAGAATACCAAAACTGAATTGTTAACCTGGTCACAGATCGTACTAAAACATTTTTTAAAAATTACATTTTATGTGTATATTCTTTGATTTAAGAGAAAAACCTTGATTCTCACACATTTATAGCTTGCAATATCTATTGCCCATGACATTCATTACAAAAGCATAATGTGAAATTTTTTCGAATGAAGGACAGAGATAACGCACAATTTCATTATATAAGATTTAACTACAGTTATAAATGGCAAAACTAATATAAAACATTTAATGATCAAATACAGAGAACATAATTTGTACAAAGGGATAAAATGATACTCAAGTACAGCAAGAAGTAACTATATGATATTTGTATTATTTTAAAAGACTTGAAATCAAAATGTCTTCTCGATGTATTATATACACATAGTGCCCGAAATATACTTTTCGGGGAAAGAGAAAAAATTCTTTGCTGTAGGTGCTATTCATATTTGAGAATGATGTTGATAGTTGACAATGCTGATGTGATACTTTACTATAGAATGTACTTTAAAGAGCTAACAGGCGACTGGAGACAGTCACGTACCTCCCCTGCATAGTGAATGATTCCAAAGTGGCACTCGTTGTACTCCGACCGGCACTTGTAGTACTTGTTGTGGTTGTTGTGGCTATCGAGATGGTGTATGAAGCTCTCGTCGGTTGACTTGGGCATCGAGATTTCATCCTCGAGAACGGGAATGACTCCATATGGAGTCTTTGTATTACAAATAGAAACCAAATGTAAGTAAAGATAATATTGCATGCTGTTTTAATCATCGCTTTCATAGCATAAAAGAGAACGTTCGACATATTCATAGGTTACCGGCCACAAAGTCAGCTTAAGATGCACAATTTCTTTGTAGAAGTGAATATTTGTGTGCACGTGATCGGAATACATAGGCTTGAAATATGCCCAAGACTATATGAGCCTCTGGACTTGTTCGATTAGTACACACAAGTTGAAAAAGGCATCTGGACTTGTTTGACTGGAAAGCACAAGCTGAAATAGGCGTTAGGACTTTTTCGAATAGAACACAAAAGTTTAAACAGGCGTCCAAAACTTGAGATCTTTTTTCAAATGCGCGATAGAGAGACAACTGTTTGGTCATTGCCTATAGATAAAATATAATTCATTAATTCTAATTCTAGGTTCCAAAAGTATGATTTCAATTAAGTAGGTATGTATGGTCGTATGCACAGAAAATGGTGTTGAACGGTATTTCAGGGAAGGAAATTTAAGAACTCTAAGAGACAAATAACACTGGTCAACAGTGAAATCATTACTGACTTGAAAAGGCCCTAATCTGTAGTATTTTGGTGTGCCGAACACGAATATAACCGTGAAAAATTTGTATTGGCTCTCGTTTTGAAGATATTCATATACCTCATTTTCTATGTTTCACTGTGTAAATTTCTCCAGTAGGACTGCAGCAACATCCGGAATAATGATGTAACATTGCATAATACCATCATGCTCACATCATCCACAGTTGATTGCATCATTTTCTGATGCAATGCAATACTAATGCCATGCGGCTGCTGAAGTAAGTTGACGTCAGCAGTGTACTATACATGTGTAGGCCTATTATACTAATGCCAGGCGGCTGCTGAAGCTGACGTAAGCAGTGTACTATATAAAGCCCAATCAGATAGGTTCAGCATTTAAAATATTTTAGACGTTGTGCGAGACAGTTCAAGCTACTGTTACATAAAACTTATTATTTTATCCATTTACGTACAATAAAGAACAGTAATGCCTCGAAAGTGTGTTAATACCGCGGACAATTTTTGCTATATTTGTGGGGAAGTGACATTTGCCAACCAGAAGAAAAGTATCAATTCTCAAGTGAAGAAGGCATATCATCTTTACTTCGGATGCAAGGTTGGTGACCAAGACAAGCCTTGGGCTCCGCATATATGCTGTGCTACATGTACAACACAGCTTTCACAGTGGTTGAATTGCAAAAGGTCATCAATGCCGTTTGCAGTCCCAATGGTGTGGAGAGAGCCAAGCAACCACCTAAATGACTGTTACTTCTGCTTGGTTCCTCCTCTTTCCGGCGGAATAACGAAGCGAAAGAAGTCGAGAATAGTCTACCCAAACATTCCGTCTGCATTGAGACCAGTTCCACATGGTGAGGGACTTCCTATTCCAGAACCTCCAGCAGAATATTCTCTTGATTCATCTGACGAAGACAAAGGTGAGTCGACCTGTTCTTCTCCTGGTCCATCAGCATGCAGTGATCCAGATTTTCACTGTGGTGCATCATCAACCCCACACAGAATAACACAGGAAGAACTAAATGACCTGATTCGTGATTTGGACTTATCAAAGAACAAGACAGAATTGCTAGGATCAAGACTCCAACAATGGAATCTTCTAGAAGAAGATGTCACAATTACTGCATATCGAAAGCGCCACCAGCAATTGGAGCCTTTCTTCAGAAAGGAAAGTAATCTGATATTCTGTTCCGATATTGAGGGCCTCATGAATGCTTTAAAAATCACTCATGACCCACAAGAATGGAGACTATTTGTGGACTCTTCGAAACTGAGTCTCAAGGCTGTGCTTTTGCACAATGGAAACATTCTTCCATCTATTCCAGTAGCGTATGCTGTCCACATGAAAGAGACATACGATAACTTAAGGCAGCTACTGAATTCCATTGAGTATAACAAGTACAGCTGGCACCTCTGTGGTGATTTGAAGGTAGTTGCCCTTTTAATGGGACTGCAGCAAGGATATACAAAATACATGTGTTTCTTATGCGAGTGGGATAGCCGAGCAAGGGAAATGCACTACATGAGGAAGGAATGGACTCACAGGCAGAATGTAGCCATTGGAGAGAAGAATATCCAACACCCAGCTCTGGTTGAGGCTCAGAAAATCTTGCTACCACCCCTTCACATCAAACTAGGTTTGATGAAGAACTTCGTGAAAGCCATTGACCGGACTTTGCCAGCATTCCGATACCTGCATGAAAAATTCCCTCGACTCAGCGAAGCAAAGATTAAAGAGGGAGTTTTTGTGGGTCCTCAGATTCAAGAGCTTTTCAAAGATGACCGGTTCAACAACTTGCTGGAAGGTGACGCGAAACAAGCATGGAATGCTTTTCGCCTAGTTTCTACAAACTTCCTCGGAAATGTTAGGGCAGAAAACTATAAGGAACTAGTAGAAGACATGTTGATGAAGTATAAGAAACTTGGCTGCAATATGTCTCTAAAGATTCACTTCCTTCATTCCCATTTGGATTTCTTTCCTAGCAACTGTGGTATTGTTAGTGATGAACACGGCGAACGTTTTCATCAAGATATCGCAACAATGGAACAAAGATACCAGGGAAAATGGTCCACTACAATGCTGGCTGACTACTGCTGGACACTCCTCAGAGATGCTTCCGAACAGCTGTACAAGAGACAGGCGAAGAAATCTAAGATGTAGTCAATGACTTGATTTTTTATAGGTAGGCTATTACAGTTGACCTTTTACTATTGGAATGCATTTCGTTATGTAAACATTAATTTCTTGCAGATTACAAAAAAACTAGAGCCAATTTTGCAATTTGACTGTCATATTCGTGTTCAGCACATAAAAATTGATAAGAATTGACTAATTTTATTTCAGTAACATGACTTTTGTAAAAATTTGTTGTCCAGTGTAATAAACCAAGTTCCACATTTTCTTGAAAGCAAACGACACAAATGAATAAAAACAAAATAACGGAGGTTTGCATGTAAGGTTAAATACGCCTCCAAAAAGGACGGAAAGCATCGCTGTCTTACAAGTACCTGTACCAGAATGTTCAGTCCAAAAAGGACTGAAAGCCTCGCTGTTTTACAAGTATCTGTAGCAGAAGGTTCAGCCCAAAAAGGACGGAAAGCATCGCCCTCTTACAAGTACCTGTAGAGAAGATTCAGCCCAAAAAGGACGGAAAGCATTGCTGTCTTACAAGTACCTGTAGCAGAAGGTTCAGTACATCTATATTGTCCCTGAAGACGATGTCGGCGAAGTTGATCCCTTCCCTACTATAGTCGTCCTTTTCGCACACAAAAATCTTCTCTATGAAAAACTGATGCAATTTCTCATTCGTTATGTTGATCAAAAGCTGTTCGAAACTGTTTTGACGGAGATTCTCGAAACCCGAAATGTCCAGAACACAAAGTGATAGATCCGAGTCTTTGGCGTGCCTACAAAGAAATACATATCATGTTTAATTGATATAAAATACATTGTTATAGCTCTATGGTTATAAACTATGCAACAGAAGAAGCAAAGCCAAAACGTTTGAGTAAAATGTAATAAATACTCTATTTCACTAGATTAGAAATTAACAATTTAAGAGGAAATTAGTGTTTATAAGTCCAAACATACAGGTTGTTCAGAATGAATTCCAATAGTGTTGAATCTGTTGATGTATCAATAGTCTTGAATATCTTGATGTATCAATAGTCTTGAATAATATTACCCAACATGTCTTTGATCAAGTCATCGTTATCCCAAATTAGTGTTTTAGTCCAAAAGTCTATGAGCACCTTGTAAGTCCAATGAATAATTTAAACAAATAATTTCTCTCAAATTATATACGAACACAATTGAAAATGATTTCACAGACTGACAGTGCAAGAGGAATTAAGACGTTGTGTACAGAACGTCTATTTATATACAATGTGTCACCTGACCTCTGACGCAAAAGAAAATGTCCCGAAATTTCCAAGATATCGGTCTTTTCCAACGAAAAATCCCAATAAATTGTCAACAGTTTGTTTCCAGAACGTTGTAAGTTCGTAAACATGGTTAGGATCTCAACATAAAATTTTAGTAAATATCGTATAAATGCATGACGAAAATCATGTAGGTACAACCCACAACATGACAAAATTTATGAACAATATAAAGTGAATATACACAAAAGTATATCAAAATTTTGAGAGCTTTAATGGATAGAAAGAGCAAAACAATATATCCAATAATTACACTAAAGGCCTCTAAGAAGCAATTAACAGTCTCCATTAACTACTACAAAAGCCATCATGCAGAAAATATTCAAACTTAAGTGATCTCTTACGAAATGTAGGTTCCTTGTAAAAAAGACAGCAGTTTAAAATTAAATTCCTTTCTACGATGTCAAAAAAGTAGAACCTGTAATAATAAGCTACTAAAACGAAAATTATTTTCTGTTTCTAACAGTTTATAAAATCCGCTTTAGAAGCTACCATTATTTTCCGCCCCTAGGGAGTACTATTTCATAGCATAGTTCATGCATCAGTAATTACCTTGATCAGTCACGACAGATGAAGACTCTTATGAGCATGAAGTTAAGCCCATAAGCCAACATAACCACTTTTGGAATAATAGTTGTATTAGATCTATGATCGTGCAAGGATGTGTGTGTGTGTGTGTGTGTGTGTGTGTGTGTGTGTCCGTCTGGGTGTGATTTGGATTTTTATCGTAGCTTTAACAATTTTTCAGTTATATTGCTACGATGTCTGCAGTGTGTCAGTTTATAGTGATGCTTAGCACTGGAGCATCATGCTGCAGACATGTAGCATGATGTCCCACCCAGTCACATTATCCTGACACCAGGCCGACCAGTCCGAACATTAACCTCTTAATATGAGCGCCAAGCGAGGCAGCTGTTGGTATCAATTTTGTAAATCTTTGGTATGACTTGGTCGGGGCTCGAATCCACGACCTCCCGCATCCGAGGCGGACGCTCTAACCACTAGGCCACTGTAGCGGTCTGCAAGGATTTGTAAATTCAAGTTTTTTTCGTTTATTGCTTCTGTTGTTTTTCTCTCTTTTGTAATTTTACATATCACAAAGGCTTAAGACTAATGAAAAAGTAGTTATTCGTTGCCCGTCCGTGTTAATGTATGTATGTATGTATGTATGTATGTATGTATGTATGTATGTGTGTGTGTGTGTGTGTGTGTGTGTGTGTGTGTGTGTATGGATGGATACATGCATACATGCATATACGTGTGTGTTAAGATACCAACTTCACAACAGTGTAGAGGAGATTATAAGGTTTCAAGGTACCATGTTTCTTTCTAGCTTTTAAAACTTATAATATTGCTAGAGGATACAATGATAGTAGAATGTCAACACAGACAATCTAAATGCATTGTTGTAAAAATAGAAAAAGGACGATGAAATACAGTTTCCATGGAAATGAGATATTCAACCTTCTAAGCTAACACTATTGAAAGATCTTTCATGTTGATTTACCGATTCGATGTCTTCGAAGTCTTCGTGGATCCGATTTTCCACATGTTTAATTCTGATTTTCGGACGAATCCATAAAACATGAATTTCATGAACATGTAACCCTACTTTTGGTTTTGAGGGTTTTTTAATATCTTGTTTTAAATTGAAAAACCAGTATCTTTTCATACACAAAATCTGGAAGAAAAACACTTGTCAAAAAAACGATATATATTGATGCAAAAAGAACATCAAAAGCTTTAATTGATCACGCTTACCTGCATTTTATGAGAATTGTCTAATATTGGTATTCAGGCCGCTGATCTTCTACATATTAAAAACTGCACAATTGGTAACAATATCTGTATTTGAAATCAACCATGTTGAGCTACGCGTTTACTTATGTAAACGCTCCAAAGCATGTCGATTGAATCAGATTAATCAAACAGTGTATGTATGCATCACAATAAACTAAAGTAAACTTGTTATGTATATTTATTTGTGTGCTGAAATTTGTTCTCGATTGTAAATTGTACTTTAGTTAACTTTTGTTTACGATTGAAAGTTGCATGTAGAATTCACGATACTCTAAGCGTCTCTTGAATTTTCAATTTGTATTGTAGAGATATAAATTTCTTGTTTATTTGATTTAATGTTGGTTTCAATTTCTATCTGACTTATGTTAGTTTCAATTTCTATCTGACTTATCATGTTGGTTTCAATTTATATCTGACTTACCATGTTGGTTTCAATTTCTATCTGACTTAAGAATGATGGTTACACTTTCTATCTGTTACATAACTGAAATCTTGAGTCGTAACTAAACCAAAACAGGTTACCTTCCGATTTGTGATTGCAAAGAGGTGTTGATTTTGGTGATGATTCCTTCAAAAATACAGAGGTAGAGTTGCTTGACGAGGGCATCACGACCATCTTGTGCCTTCTCCAGGGTTTTGTAATGCCGTAATTCCTCACCTAAATTAAAATGATACATTATATCAAGCTATTCTTCATTTAAGCCATAACAATATGGGCCTTTAATTTCAATTCTAACATTACCTTTATACCTCAACCGTACGACAAAAATAATAAAGAAAAAATATTTAATCAGGTAGATATTTTAAACGTTCTATATGACATAATGATGATGACATCATGATGATGATGATGATGATGATGATGATGATGATGATGAGCAGGAATAGATGAACCATATTACCTCTAATGTGGTGCGTGTTTGCAAGCAATGCAGTCACCAATTCCTGCTGAGCGTCTTCTTCAATTCCAAGTAATGAACAGGCTGTAAAATAAAAAATAAAAGAGGCTAGTGAACACTCCTTGCGAGACTCAATAAAAAATATTGTTTGACGCAATTTTTTTTTCCTCTTATAAGGGGGAGGATGATTTATGGTAAGAAGAAAAGACAAAAATATATGGTTCAAATAGGAGAACAATTTTAAATGTTGGGTCTGTCACTCAACTTGAAAGGACAAACGATGAATATTTAATGAGACAGATTGTTCGGATCTAAACAATCGTCAAGCATCATGTGATCCTTTTAGACACAACACGTGTCACGTGTACATTGATCACATTATGTGATCCATCACGACAACACGTGTACACTGGCGCTGTCCATATGAGCAATCGTTGGAATCGGTTAAGCAGTCAAAAATCACACGATGCTACCTTTAAGCAACCAAGTTATGCATTAAAAAAAATTCGTAAGTTGGATGACGAAAACAAACTTTTAAACAGTGCCTATGTTAAATGTTGTTAATCCTATTTATAACTTACTTTTGTAGGTATAGGGATTTGTGGGGCATGGCGGTCCGGGATACCTGTAATATTTTGTCTTGGTTCAATCTGACCATTAAAAATAAAACTTTCGTAGACCACAAATCCAAGCCACTTGCCGTTTTTGTATACCCGTTCAAAAGTAGCTGTAAAACGCATTCTGAACACAAAACTGAAACTATGATCACTGAAACGTCAAAGTTAAGTCACAGTGACCTTCTAGTAAGATCGTTATTTACTCACTAGAATGCATTCATCTACCAAGTTACATTCCGTGGTGGTCAATGGCTGAAACACTAGCCCTGACCAAAGTAACGGAATCGTAAAATTTAGGTCGCAGTGATCTACATCTAAAATGGTGGTGAATTCACATAGATACATCTACGTTCCAAGTTGCACAGTTCTGGAACTGACAATGCCTAGAACATGACTGTAACAGAAAACTTATCTCAAATTAAAGAAGTGTGAAGTTTAGGTCACGGAGACAATTTTTGGCAAGATGGCACTGAACCCACCAAGACGCAATAGTTTTGTATTGTTTCATTTAATGCTTTACGGTACAGCAACACCCTTTACCTTTTTGGTCACCAAGTCTGTCACACTAGACTCAGAGCTACCGCGGTTCCAAGACCAAAACTCGTCCGTACTCCACATTGTACAACTATGTGACTGACAATGCCGGAGAAAATTACCTAAACACAAAATGCAACAGGAATCGAAAAGGTGTGACATTTAGGTCACTGTGACCTTCTTTGGTACACACCAAGATGCACAATTCTAAGACTGATAATGATGAGACGCTAACCTAAACGCAAAACGTATAGTCATTGAAGTGTAAACTTAGGCCCCAGTGAAATCCACTTGGCTGATATTTATGGTACTCATCACAAATTCATTTACTTACAAAGTTACACGTGTCATGCAAAGCTATTATGATGCGTGAGAAATTTAACTAAACGCAAAATTTAACCAGTATTTGGTGGAATGACAGACGGACGGAAAAGGATAACAAGTATATCTCTTCCACATGGCATCACTGACCTGGAACTAAATAACTTTCCTCGTGGTCTTCATGAATTTTGATGCTTTCATTGGTTTCGTCCTCTGTGAACTGAATATTGGACAGCAGCAAAATGGCAGCCAGAACACTGTACAATTGGTCTATTAACTGTAATGGAATAAAGTACATAATGTATTGAAGCCGTTTGATGATGGTTTGGACAATATTGTTGACTGAATGGACTACGTTAATCGAGGAATTGAAAACGTGATGAAACGTTCCTGAAGTACCATTCGAATGCGAGAAATGACAAGCTAAAAGAGTAAGTGTACATGAATTGAGATGGCTTCGGATTAACCAATAATGCGTTAAAATATGGTTCAGTCAATATGATACATGTATGGTGCATACAATGTGGAGTAAACATAAATTACCTTTTATTATGCATACCTTTATTATAATAAGGAAACTGGTGATGTTTCATTACGTGACAACATTCCGTTTAATTGGTCAACAAGGACATTATCAACAGTTCCCCATTAAAATTCTCAATTCCAATAATTTTTCATTTTTTAACAAAAAAACCAACAATTCATGAAAATAAATGATTTTCCCATAATGTAGGGATTAACAAAATAAGCTGAAAAGACTGCTAAGGATAAACGTTGAGTTTATCACCCCATGGAATAAAACTTTCTGATTGGCAACACCAATGATTACATCACTGATAAAATAGCTGATAGCTACAATGGAGAAAAGGCTCTGATACGCACCTCGTCTGAAAACTGAATATCCTTGAGAATTTCTTCCATCTTCTCAAACTTTCCCTTGTACTCTCTGAGTTCTTCAGTGTTCCGAAACGATTGACAGCCGCTGTATGGATACTCAGCCTCATCCACCAGAATCCTGCCAATGAAAAATAATTCCCACTGGAATCCTGCAGCAAATCAGTTGGGCTTGCGTTTCTAAATTATTCCTTCTCGTTCCTATTAGCTCCACCACTGAGCTTCGTCCATGGGATATGTTTCAAAATTCTAATACTATCGTGAACGTCATCAAACATTTGAAAATCGAATCCCTTCGGTCTGAGGCCTATTTATATAATGTATTCCACATTGAGGCACACGGGGGTTACAGTACCCCAGTTTTCTTTCCAAAAGTTTCGAGACTGTCATTTTCAAGTTGTTTTTTTTACATAACAGCGTAACAAATATAAACAGAGAAATTTAAATTTGATGGTAGTTACTTATATTAGACAAATGACACGTTTCCGCTAGCAAGCTGACCAAATGCTTCTCTATCCAGTATACATGTAGTAACAATAGACCGCCAGGCAAATCAGCCGACCAGATAAATAGCTAGTAAGTCACCAACCTTGTATACAGTCCAAGACTGTTGAAGCCAAATTATATGCCCATGATAGACATGTCATGGCATCCGAATGTTCCTTCCCTTACTCATTTCTTGAACATACATTTATATGTGACTGACGTAAATCTTACATGCCTAATGGCTCGCTGTTAAAGCTACTGCAATAAAAATGCATCAATAAGAAACCAGTGGATTCAATCCCACTAAAAATCATACTATACAAGACTTTTTTTAAAAAAAATCTGAATGCAGCCTTGATGGACATCATATAGTTTTGGGTTCTTGGGTTGACTTAAATTTATCAACACGTGATCGGTTATACATGTCAGCCAGTATATTTGGCGGAGGAAGAACCCGGGAAGAACCGCAGACCAACGGGAAACTGCTGGCAAGATTTCTCGCATACTCACGTTGGCCGAGCCTTAGAGCTACTCGGCCAAAAGCTGTCCCCTTGCATCACATGGACTTGCAAACATGCAAAATTGCATAGAAGCCATGTTTTAAAAGATACACAAAAAATGCATATCTATCAATTTAATGCTACACCATTCTGCGATTGATACCTTAGTCAACTAAAACTGTTGTAACAAACAGCGCTAATACTCCACCTAGACCGATACGAGACACTACTTTACAGAGCTGAAACGAGTATCCGAATATTCGACTCAGAATATATTTTGCGACTATTCGAAAACGAAATTGGTATTGAAATATTTGTTTGTTTTCTCAGCAAGTCTGGCAATTGCAAACAAAAACAAACAAGGCGAAATATAAAGAATACAATGTTTAATACATTAGTTTATAAGAGAACAATTTAAAACATGCTAAATCACCCGAAATTCAAACTTCGACTCGCAAGGTACGCGTGTCAAAATTGTGTATTGTCGCATTCCTCCTATCGTCGTCATTTATATTGTGAATAGTCGCATTACTTTTCTTTATGCCTTTTAAAAATCTAACGAGTTGGACAGCATGTCAATCAAGAACATGGTCAAAAATAGACCATATCAAAGTCAACGGAGCGTTTACATCTTGAAACAGAGCTCCAAATAATGTTGCAACTGTTGTCAAAAATGTATTGTCTGGATCAGTTTTAGTCCTACAATGTAAGACTTCTACCCTGATATTTATGTAGGTTGAGTCTATGTCTTACTACTAATATAAACGGCACTGTTTAGCGTGTTCCCCGGTCGACTGACAGCGGAACTTGCGCTCTTGGCAGCCTGTATTGACACTTTTCCAAATATTAAGGTCTAATCTCTTTGGTCAGACTATATTTATTACAGAGTTTTTTTTTTTTTCCAAATGGAATGCATTTTAAGTACCGTTGACATGCGTTTCAGTTTGGTCCTGTAAAAGACCGAAAAGAACTAATAACAGCACTAAGAAGCCCTAAGAGGTACTAAGTTGTACAAAGTGGCACTAAGTAGTCATCAGAGAACTTATTGAAGAAATACAATAAAGTTCTGTTAACCACTGTTTATTATCATGCATAACCATATTCAGCGGTATCATGACAGGCAAATCACACTGGGGACAACTCTTTATATATTACGGTTTGTGTTGCGCGATTTACCTTTCTTGGATTTCAATAAAACTGATTCAAAAAGGTAACCAGTGTTCTGTTGTTTCTATCTTTACAAATAAACTAGATCTCTTTTGATTAAGGCCATAGTTTTCAGGAAAATGAAGGAAAACGTTTATGAATGCGTTAATAAATTGCAGTGTGAAAATTGACATGTATTTAATAGACGAAAAAATTATTGTACATTAATTTGCCAGTGTAGTTTGTAAAATACTGAAGCATCGGTTGTAAAATGACTTCAATATTGTTAAAATTTGTCACATTAATCAACTGAATATTCACAAGTGTCGTAATTCACAAGTGTCGTATTTCATAAAACAATCTTGATAAATAAATAATAGTTTATCAAATTGATTGTTTATCATTTCAAAAACAAACAACATTTTCGGAATTTATTCATTATCGTGATGACCATATTATAACTACGCATTATCAGCATGATCAAAAGCAATAGAACATGTATTGTATCACATTACCGGCACTGGCGTTTATGACTCATTGCCAAAGGCGTGACTTTTAATACCGTCTTGCTACCGACCCCTATATTATCAAAGGCAATCAAGCAGAAGTTATTATTTGACCCCTTTAAACCGGTTAACAGTCCTGCTGTAAATGATGGCAAACTTGTTTAGTTACACTCGATCTCTGCAACTCGCTCTATCCCACACGTTCTCTGCACTAGCCATGTCCCACTCGTTCTCTGCAACTCGCCGTCTCCTATTTGCTCTCTACAACTCGCACTCTTCCGTTCACTCTCGATTACTCTGTTCACCTTATGATGCTCCAGCTTGCTCTCTCCATCTCACCTTGTGTACTCTCTAGCTTGGTCTCGATTACTCCGATTCAGCCTTTCCTACCCGCTCTCGATTACTGCTGTTCGATCTCGATTACCTTTTCTCACTTTTTAACGATTTGGCGTTTCAAACTTATCCTCCGATCTTGTAAATGATTTACTTACTTACAATCCATCAATTTATTTTTTTACCACAAGGGAGTGGAGTATATCAGGAGGTAAAGCGTCAGGCTCGCAATCCAATGGTCGCGGGTTCAATACCCACTCAAGCCAGCCCATAAAGACTGTCTTGTTGCGTCCTTGCGAAAGGCACCTAGTTTCCATTTCATCGACTTGATATAACCAATAATGTTAAAAGTTATGTAAATAGCAACAAACAACACAAATAATCAAAAACATATGATGTAAGTAGATTGGTAGGGATTGATGTTCTTTATGTCATTACCTGTAATCGGACAAGTTTTCTTCGAGGTAGTAATACAAAAGTTTTTGTTTGGGCATTCCTGCGAACAGACTGTAAAAGATGTGGAAATTTCTGTCGTCGGCATGGTGATGGACGATACGGGACATCTCTAATGTGTAGAATTCAATGTCCGCTGTCAAAGAAGTCGAAGAGTCATATCACACATAATAGTGAATAAAAGGCACATATCTTAACAAACATGACTGTAGAGTTGTGAATTTTCTTTTTGACAATAAATTTTATCCCTGTCTCCTATTGTCTCATCAATCAAAAGCTTCCATTTTCAACATTAATAGTTTGTAAACATTTTTCGAAATTGTATACATATGCCATTTTATCATCAGATTTCATACCAATTAGGCTTGACCTCGAACATTTTCTAACAAAATAAAAATAATGTTAATTTAAACACTTTTTTATTGTTTGTCTCGTCTTTTTTTATTATTATCTTTGAAAAGACTCAAAGAAAGTTGAAAGCATTAAACATAGTTAAAGACTAGGTTTGCACAGTTTTTGTCACTTTGTTGCATATATTTTAATTAATTCCTGACATACGTGATCCCTTGCTGGAACTAGTGCTCTTGAAAGGACTGTTGTCAGCCACATCCATAGTATATATATATATATATTTATCTGATGAAATAAAGTGATGCCGAAATAAAACATGCGCGGAACACTTGCTGTCTGCAGTTTCAGATCAGATTCAGATTGATGTCAAGGTTATTAAGGACGTCCGCAAAGATGGGGAGAGGGTTTTTTGCTCAAATGCGGACAACTGCGCACAAGGGGGGAGGGTGTGTAAAGGACCTTGCGGACGTCCGCAAGCTAGTATTTTTTGTTATGATATTCTGTGTTGAACAGCTGCTTTAGGCCTACTGCGTATATTCCAGTATGTTTTGCGGACGTCCTTAATGGGTGATCACTAAGTATAAATTATTTGTTAATTTCAATTTGTACGATTCGTGCTACGGAATACAGTGCTGTCGGGCATTTCTGTGCACGTCAGGTTTCCGTCTCCAATACTGAAGCAAAACACATTCCGAATTCGACCGATTGACGAAAATAAAATATTGCAATGCTTACCATTTGAAAAGAGGCAATTATCACCAGAATATTCTATTCATACTAATATTAATTTTGGACAAACCGGATATCACCCCCGTGTTTTCATAACTCACGAAAGGTCGGCCTATTCTGCGCACAGCTTTGAAAAGATATAATGTTTATCCATCCGGCTATAGAAATGAAATATAATACTTTAGACTGTTTCTTTCAACACTTCAGTCGAGTAATTAAGTCAGGTTTGTAGCTAGTTTTACAAAATTCAACGTAACAATGGCAATAAATGGCAAGAGCATTTAAGCAAAGTAAACCGATCCTGTAAAAAAAATTAGTAAAGTTCAACATTTTATAATAAACAAAATAAGCTAATATGTGGAAGAGAAACAACAATGAATAGGATGTAATGTGTTAACAACGTCTTTTTTATGGGGAAAAATTACTAAAGAATTTAGAAACAGACTATACGCCCTGGAATTTCGTTCTAGCGGCAAGTTGAGACGCTGGGTAGCAGACGATTTTGTACGTGTGGTACAACTTCTTGCAAAATGGGAAACTTGGATTAAGATGCAGAATTTATTAAGGTTTACATTTCCATCTTTTAAATAATGTATTTATTTGTATGATTCTAAAAGATGTATAGTAAATTGGATTTTCTGGGTTACAGGTTCAAGAAGGTCATGGAGTGGGTCTACATGTTGACATTTAGAAATCACATTTTCATGTGCATTTCGAGTATAAATGTGGGATATTTTTGCATACTTTATGAATATCACTGTCCTTGATTAAAGTACGATCGTTCTTTCTTGATACAAAATCGATTTTTGAACCAAAATAACACGTGATCCAATGTTTACAACAATGACGTATCGCTGCGCAGAATTACCCGACGCGCAGAATTGGCCGACATGGTGGGTATATATGAATGGGTTGGCCTTGAAGCAGGCGGCTGGCTGCAGTACCCACCACTACACTGCTGCTACGCACAGTACATCTAAAAGCATCGAGTGACATAGGCAACATACTGTTTAACAGAGTTTTTAATATCTGTATTTTTTCAGTTAATACTACATATTATTTAAGAATATTGTTACGTATATCTGATTTAATTCATATTTATTTTAATTTAATTGTTTGTCAGTTTTAAATTTTTTATTCTATTATATGCTATTATAATGTAAATTTATTCACTGGAGATGACATATTTTCCAGAAAAACGGTTGACCTTAATCATTCTTTCATAAACACCAGGTCTTGACCTGGATCCTGGCCTTGATTCAAGATTAGTAGCAGCCACGTGAAGAAGTTCTGTTTTTATTTTAGAATGATTGGTTGTTGTCAAGGTCATGGTGGGACTACGTGGTTCAAGAAGTAAACAATTTTTAAAAATTTTATTCTCGGAGTAAAATCATTGGTCTGATCAAGTCCATACTCTGTGTACGTGAATTTTTTTATATTTAAACACGATCACGTGACACCCCTTTTGATTTCGCAATTTGGGGAATTTAGAAACTGCGTCTTAGAATACGATATAACCTTTGTTTTAGAGAGAGAGATCTCAGTTCTCGGGCTTTTACACTTGGTATCAAATTGTGTTCTTTTGTTGTAGCCAGATTTTTGAGTTATAATTTTCTTCAGATCGTTTGGATTTCAAAAGGATTAATTCTTTTTCCTGGAAATATTTGTGTGCTCAAACAGGATTCTTGAACAAAGACATTTAGTGAAGTTTTATTAGGATTTCCAACACCGGAGTGACATTATTTGTATTTCTACAAGGAACTGTAGATAATAATTTTTTAAAAAAACAGTACAGACTACAGCATACGTCATCGTCATCCATCTTGGATTCTTCGTCGGGATTCGAACTTGAAATTATTAGAACATTTTTATTACTAGGACTTTTGCAATTTAATTCGTGGATTATTCTTGGATTATTTTTGGATTATTCTTGGAATTTTTCCAGGGAAATAAATTACTTGTTAAATTTTATAAAGCTTGTTGTTTTCACTCTTTTTGTGTTACTGTTTATTAGAGCCTAAACACGTAACATAAGAATATTCTGTATACTACCGAGGCTAATAATGGATGCGCGTTATAAACTGTATAGCGACCTTAAGGATGCTTTCATTGCTGCATACCCTGATCTGAAGGCAGATCTGGCACATAAACGTGCACAGGAGCAGAGGACCAATTGTAAACAAAATGAAGAAGTCAAAAACTTGATTCGAGTTTGGCATGCGAGAGCAGCAGAATGAAAAATTCGTTTGATGAGCACGTGGGCCAGCGCTGCCACACCTAAGGCAAGTCTAAGCCAAGCATCAGATTCAACTACTTCGACACTAACCACGTCATCTCAGGAACTTACGTCAACTGTGGTGATAATAAATAGTAACGTTCAGTCAGGGGTGGAAGAGGCATCTTCTGCTGACGTATTAGCAAGAGAGACGGATGCCAAGATGCAAACTACAGCAGTAGCATGTCTAGTGAAGAAAGAAAAAACCACGCTCTACACCAGCACAAGACGCATCAAGCAATGAGTTAGAATCTGTCAACGCACAAATGGCTAGTCTTCTACAGGTAAAAAAAACCCCACTGGACTGTGGATAGCTGATATGAAAACAAAGTCTGATGAACTCGGCAGCAAAAAGGTGTAGCTGGAGAAAAAGTTAAAACGTCTGGCATATGAACGAGCACGCAAACAGAACTCCAGGCTTGACTTCAAGAGAAAGCTGACTGAAGTTACGGAAGAATATCCAGTCATTGGCCAGCGGCTCAAACTGTTCTGTCGGCAGAAAGTAGGAAGGTCCCGCTTAGAAGATGACCAACCACAGTTGCTAACGACAATCGTGGATATTGTATCATGTGGAGCAGCTGCTGATCCGCGGGGACGATCTGAGAAGCTTAGTAGCTGCAGAACGTTGGATGGCTTGCATGAAACCCTCGTCCAATATGGTTTCATCATCAGTCGAGCAGGAACATATCTACGTCTACTTCCACGTAATTCGGTGACGACTGAAGGTAAGCGTCACGTGACTACAGTGTCTGTCAAGCTGCTTAAGGCAGCAAACAGTGAAAGGAGCAATCACGTGGATGCTCATTTTCCAGCAGCTACCATCTGCTACTGAAAGATCTGTCTGTCGTTATGGGGAGAACACTGTTTTTTTCTTGAACCAAGACGACAAGGCACGTGTCCCACTAGGATTACCGGCAGCAAATAAGCAGGCGCCCATTCTGATGCACATTGAGTATCGTGTGCAGATGCCAAATCACGACTGGGTTATTGCTGAACGTCAGCAGTAGGAAGGGCGAACAGACCACTTGTTTCAAATATAATTTGCTTAAAACAAAACATCATACGAAAAAAATAAGGTCATGGGTTATTTTTCGTATCTACTTTGTTTACATATATGAGGTCGCGCCCTTCCTGCTGCCATTAATTTATCCAAAAATTTTATCAAGTCCGATTCGATATCTTGTTCTGGGATCATGTAAATTTACTGTTATAAATTTATTTATATCCATGTCACCGCTACACCAATTTTGATGAATATTTCGCAACGTATGAGTATCAACTTCATTAAACACAACTAAAAAATTACAGTTGTCTCTGATCACCTTTGGTATTTTTGTGTACCGCTGAGTAACATAAATCACATCTGTGTTTTTATGTCTACCTCGAGAAAAAAATCCTAGCAGGATTTGATTGTTTGTCCAGCATCACATCATCGAATACAACCAAATTATTAATAAATCCGTCTATGGAATCTACTGATGGTGCTTCATCAATATCGGTTATAAACTCGATAACATCATTATCTTTGTCCAATAATCTTGCGTTTTCATTAAAATCTTTAAGCACATCATAACATCGCTGATCATCAACTGATGGTGCTACCAAAAATAACTTATCCCATTTTACCCATCTCATTATAAGATTAAGTAACAACTGTGTCTTTCCACTTCCAGATGGTCCTATTATTATCATCCTAATCGAGTTCGGTAACGCAGGATGATGTTTGACAGGTTCTCGTTTTCGATTCGCTGAGAAATCAATTATATCCATATTATATAAATACATGAATCTATATTGTTTACGCTGTAGAACTAAAACCCCAACTAATGATCTATCCACGGTTACAACAAAACATGCGAGAATAGCATATGGTGGGAAATGGGCAATATGTAACAGAAAAAAGTTTTCTTTTTTACCTAAAAAAGATGGTGGTGATATTGCTAAATTAATGTCAAAGTTCCCAGGAACTCTGTGGGCTAAATACTCTGGAGAAAAACATCTACCAGTATATAATTACTGTGGCCCTGGGACCCGACTTGATATCAGGCTTGATAATCAGGATCAACCAAAACCAGGCGAGGAACCAATAAACGCTGTTGATAAAGCCTGTCATGTTCATAATGTTGCGTATAAAAGCAATGATTTACAAAAAGACATATCGCCGATGTGAAATTGATTCATGCGCTAAATTCTATAAAAATAAAAATATAAGAGAATCATTAGCTAATTGGTTAGTAAGATCCGCGATGAAAGGTAAATTTGCGTTAGGTGCTGGTAATGTATAAAAAATGGAATCAATTTATTATTCCCCAATTGGATACTGGAGGGGTAAAGCAGCAATTAGTAAACTCGCTAATGCAGCAAAAGTCAAGTATTATATTGCTAAAGCGTGGATATCCAAACAAGCAATATGGCAAATTTATCTACCACCACCTAAGCAAATTCGATTTGCACATTTCGATGTTAGTGTTCCTAATAAAGTTGGTCAGGCTGATATATTATTTTTACCACATGATACCGTTAAAATTGGTCGACGTCAAATAACATACAAGTACGCGCTAACTGTTGTTGATGTTGCAAGTAGATATAAAGATGCAGAACCGCTATCAACTAAAACACCATCTGAAGTAGCCGATGCGTTTGAACGAATTTATCAACGAGGTGGTCTACGATGGCCACATTTATTACAGGTTGATCCTGGCAAGGAATTTCTTGGTCCAGTATCATCGTTGATGAAGTGACATAATGTCAAAATACGACGTGGGTATACTGCAATTCATCGTGATCAGGCAATTGTTCAACGATTTAATCGAACACTCGCTGAGCGGTTTTATGGATATCAATACGTGAAGGAATTTATTCAGGATACGAGATTTCGCGAATGGGTTGCAAGATTAATAAATGTGATAACCGCGTTAAATAATGAGATTACTCGAACAACCAACATGAAACCCATTAATGCAATTACAAAAGTGCATATACCAATACAAAACGAGATTTTTCAGCGCATCCAGTATTAGGTAATACCACTGTCAGGTATTTTATGAACCCGGTGAACTTGAAGGTGGTAGAAAAAGAGCGACTGATCCTATTTGGAGTATTACGACGCACAAGATATCTAGCGTAACAAAATCCATTGGTAGACCCGCAATCTACAGACTGGATTCAACTGCTCCTCAACGTGGATTTGTACGTGAACAATTACAAATAATTCCCGAGGACACTCAATTACCACCCAAATCACTTAACTAGCACCTCTACGTCGATTACACTCAAGACAGGTTAGCATAGTATTTTCTCGTGTATGACCAAGATTGTTATTTTTTCTGTCTACGGTAAATTGTCTTGGATCATTTTTCAGATACTGCCATAACATTATACAATTACAACTAACACAATGATTATTCTGTTGTTGTTTCAGTGTGTTAATAAATTCAACATCAAGATCAAAATCGCGTTTATTTTTTTTTTGTAATTTTGTTTATAACCAGCCAATTGTTTTCTAATTATATCATTATCTAGGTCATCATTAATCACTGACGAATCCATGACGATTCTCCGCAGTTGAGATATTTTTCCAACTCGAGATACTGCAAGATAAACTAAGTTCGACCACTCGATACGATCATCGACGATCCAAACAACTGTATCACTGATAGTTAATCCCTGAGATGAATGAATCGTCATCGCGTATCCAAGCGTCCACGGGGATTTATCAGCACGTAAAGCATCTTCAACAACATTGACATCAACTGCGACAATATCATTAAACACAAGATTCTGTTTCCCCTGTCCTGGTATATCAACGTCAATATTTTGCTGTCGCGTATCTGCTGGTCGATAACATAACGGAACTGGCAACGTTGGAAATTTTTCTCGTTGTAACTGAAACAACTCCCGTTGAAGTGTATCACGAACTATCTTTCTACTTGCAAATATCAAATCGTTTGGTCTCCACGTTTGTAAAAAGTCGTTCATGGGTGCTTCTGAAATTATCTCACGCATTACCTCACACTGAATTTTATTCGTTTGTAGTCTGATTAATTTTTTAAACTCACTTAATTCTGCATCAAGTGCTCTATGATCATCATTTATTTCTTCGTAATAATCAACGAAGTTTTTCAGCCAATCATGTGGAGATGGTCCAACTATAGGTGGTGGTTGACCGTGATCGCCGCACATTATCACAGCAGTATTTCTTGTTAATAACCAATCAAGAAATGTTTTTAATGTTTCTGATGATACTGCACATATTTCATCCCAGATTATAATCCTCGGAATATATTTTTCTCCCATTCGATCAGGAGTCCATACATCACCTTTGTACCTAAAAAAGCTGTGATAAGTAGATGATTGTACTCCTCGTTGTTTCATTTTGTCGCGCGAATCTATGTGTACGTATTAGCACGATCATATCTGAGTTCTGAAATAGTTCGATCGCTCGAGTGGTTTTACCAGAACCGCCAGGTCCGTTTAGATAAACAGTTTTATTTCTAGTTATTGGATCGTAAAACCGATAGTGCAGACGATAGCTTTAATGTTGATTATTTTTGCCTGATTTTATGAGGTAAATATCTTTAACCGCAACATCAGCGGATTCGGAATAATTAAGTATATTTTCCTTTTTTATTCTCCACAAGTGTCTATATTTAATTTTTCTAACAGTCCTGAATATTTTTTATTGATATGAAACGAATCCGTAGCGACTCTGACAGCAAACTCAGAAACCTTATTTATCATCAATACTAGATTTATCGAAACGTACGCTAACATTGAAGATCTTAAATGAGTATATTAAGGTGACTCACCGTCCATATAGTTCACAATTGTACCTAGTTTATTTCCATTTGGCAAGAAAGCTATTTCTCGACTTAAAAACGTATTTCTATTCGTTGTATCAGCGATTATAAAATCTAACTCAGCATCGTCCATGATCAATCTTGTACAAAATCGTTTATGATCATATGATCCTCCTTGGGTGAATTTACCGATTATTTTTCTGCCAAGATCTTTTGTGATTTTATTCTCGTAATCAGTTTTGTTGGGGTTTTCATCATCGGAATATTCCTTTCGCTGTGGTAACCAAACTTCGGTTGTTTCCGATATGGTATAATTGCTTCGCTGATCGTCAGCGATATTAATATCGCACAATCAGCATATATCGTAATAGTACTATTGGTGCCCACATTTTTTCTGAAAAATGCCTACCGAACCAAACATAACAAATCGTATGAAGATCTTTAGCAAACTCGAATGATTCGACAAGAGCAAATCCAGTCAGGTCAAAATCCGGTAATGGTCCATTTATCGATACTCGCGTCATTTCATGTGTCGGATGACCGAATCTTTTAAAATATACAGAACAATCTCCGTATCCGAGAAAACTTCCCGGATAACATGCAACCATATCAACAGAAATAACATCTTTATGATCGTATTTAGTATTCCATAGTCCACCGTGCCCGTATTCGACGCAACTCGATATTATGTCATTGAGAAAATCAAATCTAGTTGGTTTCCACGAATTTTTCTTTCTAGCAAAATGAGCCGCAATTGACGGAACAGGAAAAGAGTTGCTCAATAGTTCGTCAGTATCATCAGTATATTGCAGCGCAAGATTTTTCATTTTCTCGTGAAGAAGATCAGTACGATAAATAACACCATTCGGTCTTACAAACTGATCAAATTTACTTTTTTCTTCCATATCTGATTCGTCGTTCTCAGAACTTTGAAACAACCATACTGACACAGGATCGTTTTTACTTATTTCGTTAATAAAATCAAACATATCTCCGCGATAGCATTTAACAGTTTGATTTCGTGGAAACACTGTTACTGCGCTAGTCCACGCGTGTGCGTTATGATCAATAATTTTAATCGAAGCTCCTTTTGATATAAATTTTGATTCATATAATATTTCTCCTGTTATCGTCGCTACGGTAATTGGGAATTTTAATTTTTTTCCTAACTCAGCGACATCTTTGATAGACGCTCCGGTATCTTTAACCATTTCTCCCCACTCTTTGATTATTTTACTTCTTTTATCCGTTAGACCATTTCCACGAGTCGGAACGACAAAATGTTCTGTTACTCGTTCAGCTACACAGTTTATTTTTGAAAATTTCATCGGCTTCAGATTATCAACGCTAGGTTTCTCATTTATCGGATAGATTCCATAAATAGCTGCTGTTACAGGGTATGCTTGTTCATAATACGATTTGTCAATACCAGTCAATAGACCTGGTTTGGAATCTTTACTTAGTACGACAGATTATTTTTATTAGCATGAACAGGATCATATTTGTCATGGATAATCCAATCATCTTTTTCTGTTAGCACGACAAATTTTATTCTGAAAAGATATTTGCGATTGTCAAGATAGTTAATGATAGTTGTCGCTCGTTTGTCGTTCATCGTAGCGTCGATGATATCTTTCTTGCGTATAATCTTGAACGTTGACCAGACATGAGATGCACTATCTGCGTCAAATTCTTTCTTGGCGTCGTGAATTTTATTAATCAAACTTTTATTTTTCGGATCAACCAGATCTCGCATCGGTAGGTCAGGAGATATTCTGTCGAGATTAAATTTATCTGCTTTCCAAGGCTTGATTCGGGATAATCTATCGAATTCGTTCATATTATATTTCAAACAAGTATTTAAATTAAAATATTATATATACAATGTCTCGATGCAAATGGCTCATGATCGGTTCATTGACCCCTTGTAATAAATCCTGTAAAAAGGAATTCTGCGGACAACATTTGCAGAGCGTTCGTAGAGGTTGTTTAGGACCAATACCATGCCTGTTATATGGTGTTGGAGTACGAGGCAAAACTCAGTTGTGTGCAAATAGTGGTGGAAAAAATATCGCGAGCTTAAAAGATACAATGATAAAAAAATAACAGTAACAACGCTATAAAATCTGTGGAGGATTATCTAACTAAGTTTTCAGACAAATTGTGATTTAAACAAATAATATTATTATAATGAACGGAGAATTTGTAAAGCATCCTATAATAAAAAACTACGAATCAAATCGTGATGGTGTGATTAGAAATTGCAGGTTGAAAAAAATCAGTTGGTACTGTTATTAATACCGGTTATCTAATGTTTGGTGCTGGGAAGAAAAAGTATTACTGTCATCGTTTCATATACGAGTGTCACAAGGGGTTGATCAAAGACGGTCTTATGATCGATCAAATCAACAGTGTGAAAACGGATAATAATTTATCCAATCTGAGGGTTGTCACACAAAGCAGAATTGTAGATTTGGGAACACTGGCTATAATGATAACAGTGACAGAGTAGTTTTATCTATAAATTTAGAGACTGGCGAAGAAATAATGGTTGAATCAATGTATGCAGCTGGCAAATATTTTGATATTGAAAGATTTTCAATACGTTCTGTCGCGTAAAATATATACAAATCCGCTTTCTCTAAAAACTATAAGCATAAAATCACCTTGCAATATTTTGTTAAAACAGGTAATAACGTGGTTAGATTATACTACGGTTGTTTTCTCAGTGAAGAAAAGTTGTGTCGTTATATTTCATAAACTATGTATTTAATTTTTTTCTATATCGTTAAAATATAAATTTAGTGTATTTAAGAGAGATAACACCGTTGAGTATATTCATGTAATGAAGTTACCTCTTTTTGACCATGTTACGGACCCGCAGACATATTTACGATAAAATATGAGACTTATAAAGAAATAATTTTTTTGCGTTAATTATCCTTGTTATGTTAGGTGAAAACCCGTAATATTGCATCATAAATTCGATAAATTGCTCTTTTTTTGTATTCAACGTTAAAAATATAAATTTCAGTGTATTTAAGGAGATAACTCCGTTGAGTACATTCATTTAATGAAGTTACCCCCCCTTGACCATATCACGAAGCAAAAAAAAAAATTATTAATGCTCGTGTAAGACAATTAATAAAAATTATGTCAGCGAGTAACTTCGTTACTGATGAAACGACCGATCATGAACACGTGCAATATTTAATTTATTCTGAAATATTTTATTTATTCTGAAATACTTTTTATTATTCTGAAATATTTTTTCCATAAATCTGATCGATTTTTAT
This sequence comes from Sinohyriopsis cumingii, assembly GCA_028554795.2. Taxonomy (NCBI): domain Eukaryota; kingdom Metazoa; phylum Mollusca; class Bivalvia; order Unionida; family Unionidae; genus Sinohyriopsis; species Sinohyriopsis cumingii. Next base: position 90,775,172 of record CM068827.1, on the reverse strand, counting down.
AATTTTGAGTACATAACTACATATCAGAATTAACAAACTGATCGATTTGCATAATTTTCAGTACCAGCCACCGCATCAGAATTAACAAACTGATTGATTTGCATAATTTTGAGTACCTTACTACACATCAATTTCAGAATAATAATAAGATATTTCAGAATAATAAAAAAGAATCAGAATAATAATAAGATATTTCAGAATAATAAAAAAATTCAGAATAATAATAAGATTTTTTTGGTAGTAATTTATGCAAAACTGATCGATTTGTATAATTTTGAGTACCTAACTACATATTAGAATTAACAATCTGATCGATTTAGACGATTTTAAGTACCAACCACGCCATCAATTTCAGAATAAATAAAATATTTCAGAATAATGATAAAATATTTTTGATAAAATAAAATATTTCAGAATAAAATAAAATATTTTTATTTCTGATCAAAGATTATTACGATAAAAATCTACGACTTTACATACAGATTCACAATTAATTCCTCTCCCCGTAGGTAAATTAAGAGTCCGAGGTGGTCAGTGAACTTAAAATTTATTCGTGTTAACATATTAGTATGACACCGCAGATAAACAGGATTAGTTGGTTCTTGCATGATTAAACTTCCAGGGGAGATTTGTGGAGTGAACGTGTATAAGATATATCCTTGTTGAGCCTGATTTGATTTTCCAAGATCTATTTGGTAGCTGCCATCGATCACATCACAAACTAGATTAACCGCGATCGTTGAAGTTATATTAACGATTCCTGGTGATACATGTCTACCGCCTCAGTATGGATCATTATTGTATCTAAGGATATTATCAGTTCGTGGTGTTATTTTTCTCCATGCCTCAACAATTTTAAGAAAGTTTTTGTTGATAAGATCGTTGAGTGATTTTACCAGTTCGTCTGTGGAAAATCCTGGTAGTATAAAATTTAATAAATCTGCCTCAGTTATTTTATAATGATCAAGATATATTTGTTTGATACTTTTTCCTCCTGTACCGGGTATACGAGTATCGTCGTTTATTTTTTTAACAATATCCTGATTAGCGTGTTTAAGATCTGAAATAATCTGATTTAGATGTTGTATTGTCTCAATGATTTTTCTTTTCAGATCGTCATTAGGATACTCCAGGATATAATCTTTAAACAACTGTATTAATGTCGGTGATGTAGTTATGTACTCGGTTTTAATTTTATTAGCTGTTCTTGTGAGACCTTCTTCATTAACAATGAAAGCTGTATTTTCTCGATTAAAATTAACCAAAGAAAACGGCGATCTATATAGCTTAACACCACGACGATCAATATATTCATCCCTGTTTATCCACGGATACGACTTCCGATATTCTGGAGTTGTTATAAACTTTGTTTCGTCCGTGAGAAAATCATTTAACTTCGGTTCTGGTGGTCCATGAAACTCTGGCGGAATTTCAGGCAAACCTAAAACAGCTATGTTTGAAGATTGATAAATATCTACGGCATAATCAGGAGAGTTTATTTCCATTGCAGAAGACAGTGTTGGTTCACGACCGTTAATTGATATTTTTGATTCTTTTCCTGTTATTGATTTTATTCTGCGCTGAAATTCTTCATTGATCTCTTCAATCTCATAACTACCAGTTGGTATTCCAACAACGTTCCAGTCAGGAGTTTCATCGGGTTTATTTTTATTAGCAAATACAAGCGAAATCTTTGGCCAACTATAATATACCCGTAATCATGCTAGTGCGATTTCTTTTACTGGAATTGCAGTTGGAAAATTGATGATAAATTCAGGATTAGTCGAGTTTACTGAGATCATCGTGGTCTTGTGCGGGGTTGTGTTTGTCACGATCTGCTGGAGTAGCTCTACTGATGTCATTATTAATACTCGTACCTTTAATACCAGCGCAGTTGTATATTTTAATCATCTCTGAAAACTCGAAATCAGATATAATTCCATCACTGAGGCTTGCTGATAACAACGAAGATAACTTCGAGTATGCGACCGTCGCTGTATGTAATTTTATAATGTAATCGGATAATTTTTCATTCATGCAAGTACATATTTTTTTGCAATAATATTAAGAACACCTGCAATCGTTGTTGCAGCTGAAATACAGATTGTCACGGCTACTGGTGCCATCATTGTCATTGTTGATAATATCACACCGGTTCCAGCAACAACAGCGGATACTGAATAAACAATCACGTCAACGATAACTAGTCGTCGTCGATATTTTTATATTTTTACTGTATATTGTTCGACGATATTTTTTAGCGATGTTTGCCACTCGCGTGCTTGATTGTACCTGAATTTTTGAACGTCGATTGGGGTACTCATTATATTTTATGCAGTAAACAATTGAGGTGTTTCAGCTACAAATTCTAGACGCCACCAGTAAGATATTGCGTTTAATGTCTTATCAGCTGCTTCCAGCATAAATTCTTCTTCGGTTCCTTTATTTAATACAACAGACACAACCCCGGAAAGCTTGTCGGTGGAATGTCGCCATGGATACTTTGTAAATATCTCAAATTTTCCAGCACTGAACACAGACAACCTGTACACGCCAGTAACTGTTGCAGTATATTTGATAGTTTTATTCTGCACTGACCATGTTGCAAATCCAGATGATACTGTGTATACGATGTTGGTAATATGCCCGGGAGTTACTTCGGGTGGGATTTTAATCAAACTTTGTTGACGATCTCAGGAATCCCCGCTACGACGTTTTCTTGTGTTTCCTTGATTGTGTCGATGTTAGTTTTGATATCAACGAGTTTTATGTCAACGGCGAACGGATCACCAAAGAATTCTTTTGCGGTATCATTATTTTTTCTAAATTTTCTGCGGAGATTTGTAAACTCGCCTACGTGATCGTCATACTCGTCCCGCAACGTGGATAATTTACCGTCAACGGTGTTTAATTAACGTCAACGTATTTTTTCGTTGCAGCGTCTTCGTCGGATGTTGGATCTCTCAAAACTACTATCTTATTCCCGTTCATGCCGAGTTCACCTGTCATTGTATCACCGGTATTTTTCAAACGATTAGAAACAGTTTTTGCAATTTCATCTCTGATAGTTGTAAATGATACACTTGAATCCCTGATTCTACCACTGTCAGTAAACACAGAGATGTTATCCGTGACCGCACCGAGTACTCGTCGAACTATATCATTCCACCTGATATTGCTGGGTTTTAGCTTACCATATCGATCCTGAAAAATAACAACCTCATCTGGGTCAACTCCTGCAAGGTTCATAATATCAGCGAGTTCATCTTTAGTCGCGTATTTCGACAGATCAATATCACCTTCTTTTTCCCTAGTGCTGGTAGAAGATCTTCCGTAAATATCAACCATTATATAAGATCTAAGATCTGTTTAAAACGAATCGGTTGCTTGTATAATCATGCACGACTTTATGTGGTGGTTTGGATGATTTTGATATAGCATCGAGTACATTAATTACTTCACGGCCGCATATTGGCGGATCTGTCATTGTTTGTGTGGGTAGCGTTGAATATCAAACTTGCGCGTGAAGTGGCGCGACACACTTGATAAACTCACGCGGTGGAGCTAACCCTTACGAATCGAAATAAACGATTCCACGTAGATCAACCGCGTATGATACCCAATGAGCACCGGGTCCTGAATTTGAGTCGAGATTAATAATACCCGTTTCGAGTTCGTTCGGTTGTTTCGGTAATTGATTTCGCATGAAAACACCTCTGAAGTTTTTTATTTTTAGTTGTTTATCAGCATCAAGAAAATCAAAATTTGATGCTGGAGTATCTAACGAAGTGATCCTGGAAGCCTCAGACCTTCCCCCAACGAAATCCCGGTAATTTTAGACCAAATCCCTTTTTTTATATCCTTTTCCTGTTGCTTTCTTTAGAGCCATTCCAGCAGCGGTTTCAACAGCACCTAACGCGGCTGCTTTTGCTACGGCTGGAGCGGCAGCAGCTATTAACGCTGGTATTGCTGCAAGAAGTGGAAATATACCACCGGTTTTAATCACGTCCTTGATGGCTTTTGGAGCGCAATCAAGTTGAACTCCAGTTTTTGATTTCAGTGCTTTATTGAAGTGTTTAATCTGATTCTTGGTTAGTGACAGTTTATTTGGACCACCACTAGAAATCTGATCTTGTTTCAACGTTATTTTTGTCCCGCAGTTTTTTTGTTGAATTTGATTGAATTTTCTTGACCTGACCGGGAGTCAGAGTTACGTTAACATGACTATATGACATACTTATGATAAATACTTGCCACGCTCCAAATAATGATTAAAGATTCTCCACTGGTGCATCAACAACTCTCATTCGACCACTACCACCTTCAAGTAACATGGTTTTTTCGCTGACTATAACCGCGATTGCTCTGTTAGGACCATAATCAACTGGTGGATCAGCCGCGAGTACTGGCGGGGTATTAACATTAGCTCGGAAGTGTATATCAACGACAGATTGTTTGGATAAATCAAGATGCTCCAGCGAAAAGTAATAAATCGGATACAGTTTTGTAAAATCTAAATGTGATATTTGCAGCCCTGTGTCTATGTTTAGATCACGTTCCATAAATGTCATCAAACGATGATATGCGCGTGCCACATGATTTATGGTATAATCTAACGATATATCTTCAGATGGTTCTTGTTGTCCGTTTATCCTCAACGAAACCTCGCTAACACCAAAATTGTCAAATATCATATGTGAACGTTCCTGACTATTCAACCGATTATTATTTTGTAGCGCATTAAAAATATGTCGTGGCGCAGAAACACCTTGCTGTGATGCTATATTCCATGTAAATATACCTCTAACGGTACTTTGAGCAGCATCTGTGGTTACTGTTAACCATGATAGCAATGATTTACCGCCTTGATCCATAAAAGACAATAATTTCTGTTCTTCTATGACCGATGGAGTTAATACCGGCTTCCACAGTGAGAGTTTCGTTATTTTTACCATACCAGCATCAACAACACCAGCTCCTCGCCAGATCGCATCATTATCATCACCTTTTCTTACGAGTACAACTGTGTGTCTAATTCCAAAGATGACTTTTCTAACATCTCTGCAAAATCCGAAGATGTGAGACAGCGGAATCGCACATGAAAAATTTCTATTTCCTAACAACATTGCTCGGCGTGTTGCAAATCCTAAGTTGTAATTTCCATTAATACCTTTTATAATATCAAGAGCACCTGGTCTATCTTCGTATCCAGGTTCAGCTGGTTGTGGGTCAGATGCAGTACCTCGTGGTGTTTGTAACCAAATGTATTGATTATGATCAGCGTGGTTGGTAATATCTTTAAGAAACATCATTGATGGACCAGCTGATCTTGTATAATCATCAGAATATCTTGCTAGACCAATTATTGTTGTAGCAACATCAACATCCTTCTGAATCGATTCGATACTTCTTCCATCAATCATGTATTTGGCGCTATCAAATAATGCCATGATCCCGTTGTTGACAAAACCAACTCGTGCATTGGCATCGTATGCAGTACCATCCGCCTTTACAAGTTCACCTTCTACTTCAGTAAGTGCCTCAGCGGGTAAGAAATATTTACTTGTATCCTGAACTTGAAGTTCGATACGCCCCCATTGATTTGGTTGTCTTGCATCATAGGAATACAATTGATAATCACGTACTGATTCTTCCTTGATGACCGGTTCATCCATTTTAAATGCTGAGTCGGATATACGTTTAAACATTTTATTATATACCTTCGATTTAAATCAATTATCAACGAACACAAAGTCCACTTCCTGCTATCAAATTTGCAGTAATATTTCTTTGTCTTTCATCAGATTCTTGATCCATCAAGGCTGCTAGTTTTTTATTTGCGGCTTGATTTATTATTTTACTGACGTCTGCGGGCATATCTGTAGTGCTTGGTAATTTTACTGGTTGTGATTTTCATCTTATTAATCGTGCTATTCTATCTTTGATCACCGAAAACGCCTTACCAGCAACATTGACAATTGCACCAGGAGCTTTTTCACGAACGACATCAATAGCTTTCATAGATAATTGTTTTGCAACATGTGCTACTTTTGGAGCTAATCTTCTAAATAACCCTTGAACAACATCACCAAGTCCATGTCCGTAAGTTGCTCTGTAGACTGGTAATCGTGAGTTTACCCGCTGTGACCTGTACGGGTCTATAATGTCTATTGTACATGATCATTTTTATTTTATTTACCATTTATCTAATCATGGTGACTAGAGTCACTGTAATCATCAACAAGTTCATCGATAAGTTCTCGGTAAACACTGATATCCATAATACCACCTTGGAATAATCGCCGACAAATATCAGCTGCTTCATTAATTATTTCTGGTGAATTATTTCCGGCACGTTTTCCCCCTATGAGAACTTCTAACCGTGACACGTCATTGATGATATTATCAGGACAAACAGAATAATTTTCTCCTGATGTAGTCAGGAAACCACTTCCTACAGCGCTCGGAGGATCATCATCATCCTTTCCTGCTAACATCTGTTCCCTTTCTCTTTTAAACTCCTCAAATTTTTTCTCCATTTTAGTACGTTGTCGGGCATATAATCGCTGCAGAGGTGAAGGTTTTTGTTGCGGTGAAGAAGATTGTTGTTCTATCTGTTGCAGAGGTGAAGGAAGTTGATATGAAGGTTCCTCCTGGGAAGGTTGTTGTTCTATTTGTTCCAGTCTCTCTCTATCAAGTCTTTTTATTTCTTTAACAAGTACATAGTATCTATAATCATTATTTTTTACTTGTTTTATGTTGTAAAATATACGATATACCCATTTAATAAAATTTTCATTGTTTGTTTTTTATAAAAAGGTTTTAAAATATCAGATTTATTAAATATATTAATTAATATTTTTTCGGGTAAATCAGCATCTTTAGTATTTCTAATATCTTTGATAAACTCCTCTCTAAATTTTGCAATCAATTCAACATTTCCTCTTCCTGTTTTAGGTTTAGGTGCAAGTTTTTCACCCACGTCAGCGACTTTAGTACGAATTTCACTGATATCTTTAAGTATTTCCTATCCGCGGGTGGATGTTGAGCTGCAGCTATATTAGTTGAAAGATCTTGTAAAATCTTTTTTGTTTTTTTAGTTCTTGCTGCTATTTTTTCAGTCTGCGCAGCGGTTTGTTTTAATACTGGAAAAATACCCTCCTTTTTCTTCTCCTCATTCTCAAATCCCCCCATATAGCTCTTTCAGTAGTCGCTGCAACTTTCTCAGTAGCTGCAGTGACGGGTTTAAATAGTTTTTTAGTGTCTTCTTCGTACTCAGCTTGTGCTTCCTGCTGCGCTCGTAAGTTTTCTCTAAATGAATCTCTAACAGGAAGAAATTTTTTGATTGCTTCTTATCGTAATAATAAAAGCAGGAAGGGCGCGACCTCATATATGTAAACAAAGTACATACGAAAAATAACCCATAACCTTATTTTTCTTAATTTTTGTCAGCAAGTTTTTTTGGTAATTTTATTGTGTTTATTTTTGTAATCGTCTAAATGTATACGTTTTATGCGTTATCTAATCTTGTAAAGTGCTAAGAGCTTCTAAAGATTAGGCGTTTTATTAAGTCTACATTATTATTATTATTATTATTTTCCACACGTGTTATCACTTCGCGTCTCAGTTATCTGATCGTTTCAGAAATTGACTTTTACAACGTCTGTTACACATCGTTGCACATGAGCATGCAAGAATGTTTATGGATGCGACAAACATGGCTGCTCTTAGAACTATTGCATTCCTTGAGCATCTCTTGTTTTATAAACTGACTTGCAAACAGGCGATACGTCTATTAAAGGCGATCTATCACGAGTGAAGAGAAAACAGTGTATTGTCAAGAAGCCAAGACTGATCATGCAAAATGTTTCACTTAAAAATATTTCCTTGTATTTACTCAAGCTACTCAGAAAAAAAGTAGATTTTCTAAATATTTTCTTCAAAGCAAAAGCCATCTATTTGCATGGATATTTGGTTATCCATTTTGAACTTTTACGACTAACGACTGCATTGCTACATCAATAAAATGAATTTGATTTTTTTCCCCAATAATTTTAGGACATTGACGTTTTATACAAATATAGCTTCTACTTGTTTCAAATTGTGTAATTTGTAAAATCAATGACTGTTTTCATACGAAACTGAAAAGGCTTTTTTCGCTTAGACATTTATGATGCGCATTGTTTCAAATCAATGACTGTTTTCATATGAAACTGAAGAAACATGTATTGTCGTTGGTACATATATGTTGCGCATTGTGTCAAGTCAATGACTATATTCATGTGAAACTGAAAAGACTTATTGTCAATGAAACACATTGTCTGCATTTTGTCAAATCAATGACTGTTCTCATATGAAACTGAAAAGACTTATTTTCAACGGGACATTTCTTGTAGGTATTTTATCAAATCAATTACTAGTACTGTTTTCATATGAAACTGAAGAGACTTTTATTTTGAATGAGACATTTCTTAAGTATTTTGTCAAATCAGTGACGGTTTTCAAATGAAACGGAATAGACTATTTTCATTGAGACATTTCTTGTAGGTATTTTGTCAAATCAATGACATGTTTTCATATGAAACTGAAAAAACTTATTTCCATTCAGACATTTCTTGCGTGGATTTGTACAGCGGGCGTTGTTGGGGTGGGGATTCTGTAGAAACATCGCTCATCGCTCAAGAGTAACGTCTTTAAGCAAAAGATTTTAATGGTTGTGAGTTGCCTATACTGATTTTTATTTTTTCTGCATTGGTAAATCACAATTTCATAATTACTCACCTCCGAGCAGAGTCCCTGA